>BLFK01000366.1:267725-275225 GCA_014634185.1 Astreopora myriophthalma | reverse complement strand
AATTATCCAGAAGCAAGCTTTATTTTCGTTTCCGTGCGTTGAATAATTATCGCGTTGTTATGCTGTCTGTTCTGTTTTTTCTTTCGTTCTCTTTCCTAGCCCGCCGAGGTCATTGTTTCGTCTAAATCACGTAAGAAAAGTTCGGTAAACATGTTTAGCTCTCAGGCAATAATTCTGGGATTTTTTGACCAAAACGTCGGCTTGTGTTGTTCGTGTTTTTCGGTAGCTGTGGGCGACCGTGGCTACTTCGTTGAGTCAAGCAATGACGCGAGGCGAAAAAACAATTCTTATTAATTCTGGTTTTCTTTCTTTTCGCTGAAATCTTAAGATGATAAAGCTGGATTGTGAAGGAATAGATTGTACTTTTACCGATGTGTGATAGCTATTAACTCTAAAGTGTTATATCGCTTCGAAGTTAGGGTTTGTGAAGAGATTTTTGCAAAGCGTGGGTGCGGCCCCTTCGGCGTAATTAGAGAGTTTTGGTGACCCTAAAGGCAAAAATATCCGTAAAAGGTAATTTCACTGACGATTCAAACGAAGATAAATTTATATATGTTCCGAGCTCAAGTTCTAGTGAAAAAAAAAAAAACATTTTCATTCGACGAGGGCTGAGTTTTTAATTTGTTTCCCGCGAAAGCTTGAGATGGGTTGACGGTTGACAGAAGCATAGATCCCATGTGACAAACTATCGTGATAACGTCAGCAAAAATGTACTTTGATCTTCCATGTGACGGAAGCTGTTGTGATCGACACATTTTTCGCATTCTGTTCGTTCTTTGTTGCAGAACAAATTTTTAATTTCCGGTTTCAGCGTCCCTGTTATAAACGTGGCGCGCACGCGTAATACGCAATCCGCTGGTCACTGTCAAGATTAGGGTTGCGGGCCTCTCTTGGACCCGCAATAAATTTCTATAGCGCTCTTTCCATATGAGATCAAAAGCGCTTTACAAAAATCTCATATAAAATTAAATACAATATTGAATGGAGGAAAAGTAAACAGAAATAAAATTTAAAGTGGTTCGTTAAAAAGAAAGGTCTTGATTGATTTCTTAAAACTATTTCAGGAAGCAACATTCCTAACATCAGCAGGCAGTTTGTTCCAAAGCGCAGGGGCAGCAGCAGCAAAGGAGCGAGCACCAAGTGTAGGCCGCATTTTCTGCGTAGGAGGTAGGAGCAGAGTACTGTTGTTTGAGTGGAGACCGTAAGTAGATTTGGGTTTGACAGTTATAAGTTCACTGATGTAGGGAGGAGAGAGACCGTTAATACCCTTCAAAGTGAGAAGCGGGATCTTTAGTTGAATTCGCTTTACGACAGGTAGCCAGTGAAGTTGTCGCAGTGCAGGAGTTTGTTTCTTTCGACTTTGCATGCTAATGACACTAAAGAAAAATGCCACATTCTTCATGCCTGCAAAACGGATGGGAAAAACATAGTGCATCCACCTCGATTGATTCCGCTCCGAAAGACGTTAAAACATGTTTTAAAGGATCAAATTAAGACAAACCAAACCTTGTAGTGCCCTGTCGCAGGCATCTCTGGTCCTACACACGTTATTCCAAGCATTTTCGAAACCTTCTTCCTGTACTTTACAAACACATTTTGCAGTTATGATGCTACAGTTTCCTAAAAACACTGGGCTTAAGTAGCACAAAACTACGAGCAAGAGTGGTGGGAGAGTTAGTGGGAATAGCAGTCACCGAAAAAGCAGTGTTAGATGCAAACCACCGCTAAGGCCCAGATAGCAAATGAATCAAGTGGAATATGATAGTGGAGGTGAACCTTTTGCCTTCCCAGTAAACTTCAGTGGGGAAACAGCATGTGAAGATAACATTGTAGCAGTGAAGATCAATAGTACCGCTACTAAGATGCTTGTTGATTCTGGGGCGCAGTTTACTGTACTTGGTGAGCGGCAATTTAACCGCCATGTGAGGAGTGGCCTTAAAGCAAAATTGCAACCGGGAGAGAAGAATCTTCGCGTCTATGGAAATGGGTGTTTACCGGTCGTTGGCAAATTTGAGGCTACTATAGAATGTCATGGGAAGACGGTGGTGGAGACTGTTCTTGTTACGCAGGGAGAAGGACGGTGTCTACCAGGTAGCTCAGCTGCTAAGTGCGTACAAGTGCTCAAAGTTGGACCAGAAATAGCGAGTGCGACAACAGTTTATTCTGTTGACAGTGACATTGAAAGTATTGCGGACCGTTTTCCAAAGGTGTTGACTGGAGTGGGCAAGCTGTCTGGCTACCAACATAAGCTGCATATTGATCCCAAAGTTACACCAGTAGCACAGAAACCGAGGCGGGCACCCTACCCGCAGAAGTCCCGCAGAAGATTGAAGAGTTACTTCATCTTGACATCATCGAGAAAGTGTCAGGCCCAACAACCTGGGTCAGCCCTGCTGTATTTGTTCCCAAGCCAAACAAAGATGCGGATATGCGTCGATATGAGGCGCGCAAATTAGGCAATTCAAAGGGAGAAAGTACCGATTCCCACAGTAGACGAGGTGTTGGGAGACATGAATGGAAGCACAGGTTTCTCCAAGCTAGACATGAATATGGGATTTCATCAAATTGAGCTCGAATAAGCGTCCAGGGATGCAGGTGATTCACTGTTTCGTTACAAGACGCTGAGTTTTGGTGTGAACAGTGCTCCTGAACAGTATCAGAACATTGTAAAGCAGACGATTGCTGACTGCCCTGGGGCCACTAATATAACTGATGACATTGTTGTTCACGGGAAAACGACAGAGGAGCATGACAGAAATCTTATCACATTGCTACACTGTTTGCAAGAGAGGAACCTGACCCTCAACAAGGATAAGTACAAGATTGGAATGAGTCAGGTTGTCTTCACGGGACTGCTTTCAAATAAGCATGGTGTGGGACCAACAGAGAAAAAGGTCAGAGCTGTTCGTGAAACAGAGTCCCCCCACTAATGTTGTTGAGCTGAGGACTTTTCCGGGACCCATCAGTTTCAGCTCAAGGTTCCTACCAAATTTTGCAACCACAGCAGAACCACTACGGAAGATGACAGGACAGGACACCAAATGGAAGTGGGGAAAGGAGGAAAACAAAGCGTTTGAGGCATTTAAGAGGCAATTGGCGGAGGCGTCAATGATGGCTTTTAATGACAAAAATGCTCCGGAGGAGGTGGTCACTGACGCGAGCCCAGTTGGACTTGGGGCTATCCTTGTCCAAGAGCAGCAGGGAGTGAAGGGAGCAGTTGCATTTGCCAGCCGTAACTTAAGCGAGGTTGAGCGTCGCTACAGCCAAACAGAAAAAGAGGCAATGGCAGTTGTTTGGGGCTGTGAGAGGTTCAGTCTTTATCTATTGGGGCTAGAGTCATTTCAGCTTGTTACTGACTGTAAAGCTTTGGAGGTTATTTATTTAGTGTTGGAAGACAGGCGATTGGTCCACTGTCCCAAACAATTACAAGGTGTTACGTGATGAAATTACAGTGATTGGAAGACTGGTTATGAGAGGTATGCGGAACGTTGTGCCATTAAGCCTGCGTGAGAGGGTTCTAGAGTTAGCACATGAGGGGCATCAGGGGATTGTGAAGACAAAAGATCGTCTCCGAAGTAAAGTATGGTGGCCAAACATGAATTCTGTGGTGGAAAGACATTGCAAGAAGTGCCTTGGATGTCAGGATGTGACTCCTGTTACCACTACACCGCTGGTTAAAACAACAACCATGCCCTCCAAGCCATGGACAGACCTTGCAATAGACCTGATGGGTCCACTGCCAACAGGAGAGAGCCTTCTTGTCACTCTTGATTATTACAGTAGATGGATAGAGGTGGATGTAGTACGGAACACATCTAGCAGTACCATCATCAAGTGCCTTGCGAAGCATTTCACCCGTCATGGAACAGACTATGGATCAAACTTAATAAGCCATGAGATGGTGGAATTCCTGGATGAGCTGGGAATCAGGCATAAGAGGACTATTCCCTTGTGGCCTATAGCAAATGGGGAAGTAGAACGGCAGAACAAGTCACTGCTTAAAGCAATGCGCGTGGCCCATACTGAAGGGAAACCATGGCAACTATCTTCTGGCCTACAGGTCATCTACAGGTTATCTACAGAAATATCTTCTGGCCTACAGGTCAATACCCCACACTACGACTGGTATCAGCCCTGCAGAGCTATTGAATGAAAGGAAGATCCGAACCAAGATGCCAGAGTTTCAAAGTACTGACCAGGAGGAGGAGAGATCTGGTAACACAGATCAACAGGCACGAGATCGGGATGCTGAACGGAAACAGCGAGGTGCTGAAAGCGTAAACAAGAGAAATGCGGACTCTGAAGTGTCAGAAGGACACAAGGTGCTATTAATGAAGCAGAAATAGAACAAGTTGTCTGCAACGTATGATCCGGAGCCGTAAAGCGTAGTTTCCAAGGGAGGGGATCTGGTGATCATTGAGCGTGGTGAAACCCTGCTAAAGAGGAATGTTGGCCATTTGAAAAGGTTCACAGATCCTGAACCAGGGGCATCTCAGTGAAAGCAAGAACCGGCACAACCACCAGAGCAGACACCTGTAATGGGACCAGTTATCCTTACTAACCCTCAACCCGTTGCTAGCACAGAAGAACGACCTGCGACTGAGCCTGCTGTTGACACAGGCTTGCCACAGCCTATTGTTAATAGGATACCCGAACAGACCATTGAACCTCGAAGGTCCAGTCGCAAGAGAGGTGAGCCTGGTTGGCTTAAAGACTATGTCACATGAAAGACTGAGTCAAACTGACTTGTTAAGAACTGTGATAAGAGATTATGTGATTTTGATATTGATTAAGTCTTGAATCTTTTGCTATGATTTTCAGTGGCAGATACTTCGCTTAAGGAGATTTGCTCACATTTCGCAAACGGAGTCTTATTCGTCATAGCTTTATTTTATTATACACATTGTTCGGTTTCAAATTGGGGAGAGATGTAGTGATTGTGCGTTGCCTGTGTAACCCGTGCCTGTAGTGTATTCTGGGTAGTGAATAAAGTTAAGATGGCGGACTGAAAACGTGAGTGTGTTTTCTGGAGAGTAATCCGTTCGCATTGTGGAACAGTCAGTGGGAAGTGCTTTTTAATGATAAGAATAATATGATTAAATCCCTCTGTAACTACACATTTTCGACTTTTAGAGATTGTTACTATTTTTGTTAATCGAAATGTACAGTTAATTCTTTTATCATCTTTTGTTTCTCTTGTTCAATTTTTGACAAAGCCTTGTTCTTTATTATTCTTGACATATCTTGCTCTTTTGTAAATTCTTTTTCTTTCAACTTTACTATCAATTGTGAAACATGATTTACGTTGATTTCAAGTTCGGATGAGGCCTAACACTACTGTAAAGTTTTTATATACCCAATTATTCCATCAGAGATCAACTCTAGTATTGGAATTGGGCCCACACAAGGACAGAAAAACTCACGAAAAACTTCACAGTAGTGTTAGGCCTCATCCGAACTTGAAATCATTACTATCTATATGCTACTGAAGGACAACAACTAACGATGATTTATGTTGATTATCATTGATCTTTAACTTTTCATTTAACATTTTAATCCTTTCCTCAAGTTCATCTTTAGTTTCAATTTGTACATTATTAAACTTAACAGACTTTTTAGCAATTGGATTAGAACGAATGTCTATCAATGTTTGCCAAATTGTTCTGAATATTCTTTTCTATATAACCATTTTCAACCTTTTCAAGAGATTTTTTATCATTAGATGGAGCTAAAACAACTAATTCAATTTTTGGATTTTGATCTTTATCACCTTTCTTCTTGTCTTTTTATTCTTAAATGCCAATTTAATCTTGTTTTAATATCTTCACAAGTACTTCCAATATAAATCTTGCCATCATTAAAATTTACTCTCTATATTTTACCATTTAGTACAAACTGTTGAATTTGCAATTTGTCAACTCTAAATTTGGTTGTTTTCTTATGTAATACTTATTATTTAGATTTTAAAGGTCAAATGAGTAAAATCAGATTCTGTTGTTCGACGTAAGGCTGTATATAATTGCTTCTTATCCGTTTTTTCAACATTATGGATATTGTAATTTTCCTTAATCCTTGGTATTTATACACAGTTACACAAAATGATGGTGTGAAATTAGTTCTGAATTCATCTTTATCAAACCACTGGTTAATAATGCTTAATTGATTATTGGAAATATCTTGGATCAAAAATTCCATTGTATTGAAAACCATTGAATACCATTGTATACCATTGTATCATTAGTTTCATATTGTTTATCTTCACAAAATCTGTTACCACATTCAGTATTAATCTTTATTCTCGTTGAATCGAGATAACATAATTATGTTCTTATTAAATTTCCCAATAGGATAAATCTATGTTGTTATCTTTCCTTTTTGCCAAAATTTGGTTAACATCTCACGTGTCTTATTATCATATCTCCTTGTATTCTCAATGTATTTTAGAGTGATAGTTTTTTGGACCCATTCGTTTAATGGTTTTAGAATAAAGGTAATCATAATGGATTTGACTGTGTGATTCAACAGGTGAGCATTGGTTCACGTCACCAAATAAAGAAACAGTATTATTGAAAGTGCCTCAAAAATTTTGGTCATCCATTTATTTGGTACCAATGAAAATTCTTCAATAAATATTCAAACTGTTAATGTCTCTTACTTTCCATTCACAGAACTAACTGTCAAATGTGTAAGACCTGTGTAACATCTATTTTTACCAATAGTTAATCTTGATTTTATATTTTCAATAGCTTTGTTTGTAAAACTGAGCACTAATGGATTCTTGCATATTTGAACCATTTCAGCTAGTTTAGTAGATTTACCACTACCAGCACAACCAGTAAAAATGATTCCTTTGCTTTTATTGAATTTACAACAAGACAATTAATTGTATCAACCTAAGAATAGCTTCAGAAACAAAACGGTTGATACTTGTTTTGTCTAAAAATAACCATTTGACTTGTTGTTCTCTGACCAGATATAATCCATTGAATATAATCCATTGACATAATCCATTGATATAATCCATTGAAACGGACATGACTCGAATAAAGGTCGCTTCGAATAAAGGTCAGAAGGTGTCGGGCTTTGAGGGATTGATTTTACGGACTTTCGCAAACCGAAACAAGGATAATCACGAGAAGACGAGGACCATTTGGGACCAGCCAACATTGATTTAATGTTTGATTCTTGATAGTCGATAGCCGATAGCCGTAAACTAAAATGTAAGAAATTAACTACATAACGTGAATATAGCGAAACTCGAAGTACAACAGGATAGTTGAAAATAAACGGACATGAACTGAAGGGCATAAAGAAAACTAACTTAATGACACATACGGATTGTCCAAGAGCCATGCACAAAGTAAGAAAGTAAACAGCAAAACAACGAAATAAGATGCCCTCGTTAAGACTATAACATGCATGCCGAAGCGTGCGAATGAGTAATCTTGAAATATTAACCACACTAAATATTAGTTAAAACTATCTAACATAACAAGGAAC
>BLFK01000366.1:247337-249970 GCA_014634185.1 Astreopora myriophthalma | reverse complement strand
GGATGAACTCGCGCGGATATTCCGAGGTAAAAAGGTCAATCATTTAAGTCCAAACGCTTCTAAAGAAGCTTTCAAAATGCACCATGGAGCAAACAAACAATGTCAGTAAAAGCAGATATTTTAGTTATGATAGAAATGAACCATAAAATGCAAGTTTATTTTTAGAATATAAAGAAATGATAGGGGCTATTATGAGCCATCGACGATTCTATTTTAAATGGTCCGTACTACGCGATATTAAGTCCAAAAAGTAACAAGATACAACAAAATAAATCAGAGTTTAAAATAATCTTAGAAAAGTATAATACTCACTTGGGAATTTAATAGATCTCCCGCATACAATAAAATACAATACAATAGAGTAAAACAAGGGGGACCAAGTTGGAAATTTAATTCTACTTTAATAAATGACCAAGAGTATTGTGACCTCCTTCGTTTGGAATATAAAAACTCGTTAGAAGATTTTAAAGAAGTAAATGATAAACGAGTTCTATGGGACCTAATTAAATATAAAATAAGACAGCGAACAATGATTTACAGCAAATCCAAGGCTCGCAAAAAAAGAGAAAAAGTAAAGCAACTAGAAGAAAGTCTAAGAAACTGCACTACCAAATGCGACAATAACCCCTGTAAAGAAAACTTAGAAGAGCTGGAATGTCTACAAGCAGAATACGATCAGTTGTATGACTACGTTACACAAGGAGCTATTTTTCGCTCTCGTGCAACCTGGTACGAGCTAGGTGAGAAAAACAATAAATATTTCTTGAATTTAGAAAAATCAAACAAGAAGAAGAGCAGTGTCCGTATAAAATATTCACCAGGGATAGCAAACTAACCAATAACCCCAAAAAGATTATGGACGAGCTGGAATCATTTTATGCTAACCTTTATGATGGTAGTAGTCGCCCATTAGATTCAGCCACCGACATGTTCTTAAATGTCTCTAGGGGATTTCTAGCATTAACAGATGACTTGAAGAAGATTTGTGAGGGGAAAATAGGATATAGTGAATGCTTCAGTGTGTTGGGAACCTTCCCCAAAAATAAAACCCCTGGAAATGATGGTTTGACAATTGAATTTTATCTGGCCTTCTAGCCTCTGTTCGGGAGGCTATTAGTAGACAGTCTGAACTATGCCTTTGAGTTTGGAGAGCTTTCAAGTTCACAGAAACAAGCCATAATAACCTTAATAGAAAAGAAAGGCAAGCTGGCGCCCCATATCCTTGATTAATGTTGATGCGAAGATCGCTTCTAAAAGGCTAGCAAAACGTTTGGAAAAGGTTTTACCTGAAATAATACACTCTAATCAAAACGCGTTCGTTAAAAGAATATCTATTTTTGATGCAATCAGAACAATTGATGATGTGATGGAGTATACCAAACAGAAGGAACTATCTGGAATTTTAGTGGCTATTGACTTTGAAAAGGCTTTTACACGCTTAATTTTAATTTTCTAATAAGAACACTACACAAGTTTAATTTTGGCCCTTCTTTTATTCAGTGGATTCGAACATTGTATAAAAATGTATCGAGCTGTGCAATGAACAACGGTTTTACAACAGGCCCTTTTACGTTGAGCAGAGGGGTATACATCAAGGCGACCCACTTTCACCCTATCTTTTTATAATTGCGTTAGCAACTCTAGCTATTAAGATTAGAAATGACGATTCAATCAAAGGCTTTAGAATTGGAGGGGAAACCACGAAACTTTCTTTATTTGCGGATGACATGACTGGTTTTTTACGTGATAAAGAATTTTATACCTCCCTCTTCGCCATTCTGGAATCCTTTGGATTATGCTCTGGTCTGTGTGTAAATCACGAAAAAACTGAGATTTTGGCGCTTGGCAGTAATATTCTTTACGAGAGGGATTTAAATGACCATAAGATTTGTGAAACTACCAAGATCTTGGGAGTTTATTTTGGTTATGATGAAAAGCAGAGAAACTAGCTAAATTTCCGACAAACATTAGAATCTATTAAGAAATCAATACATGTGTGGAAATGGAGGAACTTATCTATTTTGGGTAAAATCTAAATTATTAAAACTTTTGCAATTCCTAGGTTAATGTTTAGAGCATCAGTAATTCCGATACCAAATGATCTTGTAAAAGAAGTTAACTCGGTTTTATACAATTTTATTTGGAATGGAAAAGATAAAGTCAAACCCTGTGCGCTCATCTCAGATATTGACAAAGGTGGACTGAAGATGCTGGATATTGAGTCTATGATCAGTGCAAGACGTGTCATTTGTTTAAAGAAATTCTTAGAGGACTACCCAAGTCCTTGGAAATCGTTTTTAGATAGTTGTATTTTATCTGTTGGTGGGAGTCTAATTCTGCATTGTAACTTTGACACCGTCAAATTAAAAACTCAGTTTCCGAAATATTATAAAGAATGCTTTGATGAATGGTCAGGTTTAACCAGTACTACGCCCGTCACTTTTAATGATGTTTTGAACGAGATCATTTGGAATAATCGGTTTATATGTATTGATAAAAAGTCTGTCTATAGAAGTGATTACTTTATAGTTAATCACGTTCCGCTTTTAGGTAAATATTATATTTATGTAAGGAAATGCCTTGGAAGTTTACCCTCGTTGAGAGGCTTTATTACCAGGATAAGACGTGTTTAT
>BLFK01000366.1:229837-242337 GCA_014634185.1 Astreopora myriophthalma | reverse complement strand
GGCCTTCAATACGCCGTATTTGCGATGGAGAAATCCAGTTTCATTTTGATAAGCTAGAGTTCATATAAAATCGGCATTGTGTCGGATATAGCGAATGGGTCATCCCCCAAACTACTTCAGAATTATATGGATCTTGGTATTATATGAATTCAAATGGGTGTGTGTTTTTAACGTTAAACACAACAGGTTCAGCACTTAAAAAGAGCTGTCTTCCGCCGGAAAACGACACCAAAACGTCGCTAACGACCCACCTTTTATAGGATACTCTATAGGTACCTGAGCCGATATCTCAAACGCTTAATATATTGTGTGATATCTCAAACAATATCACACAATAAGGTGGATTTAAAATAAGCTATTTATTTAAAATAAATTTCAAATTGGTAGTGATGAAAACGCTTCTAAATGCTTTTATTCCAAATATCCTCACTCCGTATAAACTTTGATCAACTCAAACTTAATTATAAAAATATGTAATTATCTTGTCCTTCAAAGGTATTCTCATCATGATTCAATAACTTAAACAAAAGTAGATAGGCAACTTCCCCTAAAACTATATACAGTTGAACCTCTCTAATGCGGACACTAAAGGGACAGACCAAAGTGTTCGCATTTGAGAGGTTTCCGTATTATGGAAATCCAAAGGATCCGGATTTGAAGATGTAAATCCAGATTTCTCAATTGAAAGCACCCTAGCTTTCTTTCTCAATTTTCCTAGGAGAAAAACAAGATTAAAGTAAATTTTCCTTGACAAAATTTTAAATATCACATTTTTTCCCCTAAATATCGTGAGATTTTCTAAGTATCTCAAAAAATATCCCGATATTGTGCTTAAGCCTCGATTTGCATGCGTCTGTGAATTGACCTTATTCAGGAATAAGATTACGATGCTTTACACCTCAAAATTAGTCCTGGAGTGTTTTGGTGTTATTGGAATTCAAACGAGATTCTCAGCATCGTTTCCCTACAAAATGTTTTAACTTACCTCCCAAGAAAAATCTAGAGGTTATTTCGTTTATTCTTATCCAGAACAGGGTCAATAGACCTAGTCGGCTTAGCCGATTAGGTCTATCGAACGTGCCCTAAGATGAATGTAAACATGCACTTGCCGTCTACCCAAACAACTTGATCACGCGCGCACCAGTCTCCCTAAAGTTTCTGGCGTGGGCAGTTGAGCGCGTTCCGTAAATTGCACATCGCAGAATATTATGGTATTTGTCAGTCGGTTAAAAGGCCTCTCCACCCGAAAGGACCCATGCACTCATTCCCGTGCTCAAGAAACAAGATATTTTCAGCAGTAGAAACGTTCTACTTCCTGCTTACATAAGGCTGCGTGCAGACGGGCGCAACAACTCCCAACATTGTAGGTCCAAGAATTTTGGTACTATCAAATGTATGTTTAACACGGGAAAACATGTGAGTGCGACAGTTATATGAATAGTCACCATACCAAAAATTATAGAAATAATCCAACTGAAAAATAATTTAATTTACGTGTTCAATTCACGAGTTTGCTCACAGAGCACTTTGATCTTTCTTAGTTTGAACACCGTTCATTCCAATTCAGAAAACTAGATTATTCACGAAAATATTTGGAAACCGTAAACTAGCAGTTTTAACTGACGTTTCCGTCATCGTCGCCGTAGTAGATGCTAAGGTCCCTAAAGTCCCTAACATTGCAGCTCAAACAACAATCATTATAACATAGCAAGTAAATTCCCAATGATACACGCTGATGACGTCAGCAAACTAATGCCTAGCGGAAAAAAAAATCCCGCGAGTGACTTCAGCAGTTTGTATTTATGTACTGACTGGGGAGAACTTCCGAAAAAAAGTTAAACTAAACATGGCAACAAACGAACCAGCTGATGAGGGAGATCTGCATATTTTTTCTTTGGGACTGGAGTTTTTTAATCCGCGACTAGATTTCAGCTCTTGTCGAAAGCGTTCGACGCCGTACATCACAATCTTTATTGTCTAAACTTGCAGCCGTCATGGCTGTTAATTGGTTCAAATCGTACCTCTTCAGCAGGAAACAAAGAACTGCGATAGCCAACGAACTGGGTTACACAATGATACGACGAACGAACGAACCGAAACAAAATGCGAACTTGTTGTCAAAAACTATCACTGCTAACTGGAATATTAACTACTTGTGGTCCTCCCAACGGAGAGACCCTAATTACGAATTATTCCTCTGCTCTGCTCAGCCCCTTCTGCTTTATACTATGATTTGGAGCGATACATATTTGCGACTATAGTTGTAATGTCTTCCATATGGTAAGGATATTTGTAATACACGGACTTGGCACATGCGCATTTGCTAAGCATGACAAAACAACAAAAGAAACCACGCATTTTCCGGTAAAACTTTAAAACGCTGTCGCTTTTTCAGACATGTTTTGTTTTGTTTTATTGTTTGAATTCCGCGCGAAGAAACGAGGACAATAACTTAGCGTATACAATGACATTAACGTGTCTGGTTGGACAGGGGAAGGACAAAAGAGCTAACAAGTTATTCAAAAAGAGCAATAGCTCCTAATGAACTAGCGTTAAAAGTTAGAAAATGTTTGGTGCCTTCAGGGACTCTCCCGGACATTGATTGGTTAAAACTGTTTCTTTTTTAGCTGTAATATTCCCATAAGCACCTGTTCAAAAAGATTGTTGTGAAAGAACAGCAACATGTAAAATCGCTATGGAAATGTAGGACGTCCACATTTCGTTTCGTTTTGTTTTCCTTTAGTTGAGTTTATTCCGGTGTTAAAAATGCAGTTTAGTCGATTGAGAATGAAGACTGTTTAGACCTAACAGAGAATCCAGCTGTCCGTAAAGTACATACTTTATACGAATCAGTTATTTGAAACGAAAGGAACTACGTAGTATAACGCAATGCTTCACCTAAAAAGGTACTAATAAAAGTACAATTTTCAAAACTCCAGTAGAAGACCAGTGAATGAAACGTTGATGCTTGCGTAATCACAAACTCGTGCACACTATATGTCAACACCGGATCACCAGAGTGTCCATAACAAAGAGGTTAAGTTTATATGACTTCGCTCTCTGGGGCCGAGATTTAGTGTCGGTTGTCCTTATTAGAGAGGGTCCGTATTATAAAGATTTTTTTTTTTAGAAAACGGGTGAGAATTTTTTCCATTCACCCTTTTTCGCTTTGTTGCATTTCTTTTGCGTTGTCGTGCGGTACGAGGCGGTAAGCGTGGTAGTAAAGTAAACTTTATTCCATTTATATGGGATGAAATTCTCCATCACGCAGAGCCCTTTCACTTTGAAAGCAATTTTCCGGCAATTGCCGATATCTTTTGGCTGTTTAATAAAAGAAAATTGTAGAATCATGAAAAATTCGAGGGGTCGCATCACGGCGTCTCACTTCTGCAATTGACCGATTTCAACTTGAAATATTATTGTGCTCAGTTTGTATTTGGAGGAATAGGTAGAAGGCGCGCACCATCACTTTTATCTTAGACTTCGAAGACCTCCTTGCTTAAATTTTACTCTCTTACTAGTCAAGATTGCCATTAACTTATCCTAACGCCACCTTTCTATTGGATAATTATTGTTATCGCGGGTTCGGCCTTTTTTCGCTTTCCCATAAACGTGGGGTTACCGAGAAGTCAGGTCAATTACCAGAGTGTCTACGATCCTATCCCTGACTCTGATGATGACTTCCGCTCAGGCTGTGAATGCATCCGGCAATGTCCTGAACAACAGACCGTGTCTTGGCTACAATCACCCAGTCGATCTCACCGGCTTAATTCATCACGTTATGATATTCTGCATTGTCACAGGCTGGACACAATTTGCAAATGATCATCTGCTAGCTGGTAACTTCCGGGATTTGAACTTTGAAAGGTGGAGATGGTACCCCGCCTCATCTTAGATTTCAATGAATTGTGTGGGTCTTTTTCGTTAATTAGTTTGCGTGAAGCTAGTGTGTTTTACGGTTTCTACATGTTCCAGATTACCATGGTCAAGCTGGCTTTCTCGCTCGTCCTTATCATTTGCTACGGGAGGTCGACCACCATAACTGATCAGTTTGGTGGTGACTTCATGGCGTGTGCATTTGAACGCGAGTATCACTTTTTTGGGACGTCACGCGACGCCCCCGCCTCTCCAACGGGGTACTGTTGTTGCGTGACACCCCAAATACTTCTTAGAGCCTATTGTGTTTAAAACGCACAAAAGCAGGTTAGGTACGAGTTCCAATTATGCTTTTGATTGGAAACTACTCAAGCCTGTTTTGGAGAAGACAAGAATACTTCATTCCCCTCAACCTTCATGGCTTGCTTTGTGCATTACTAGATTAACAAAAGAAAATAAATGTCTCAATAATTCCTCTTGATGTTACCAATTGGACTACCAAATGTCTCTTAATTTTACGCAAGGAGTGCACATAGGCTCCCGTCAGGTGACGTGCCGACAAAATTTTCTACAGGGAGCCCAGCCCGATAATCTTCGTGTTCGAAATTTAAACAATTTATATGGGATTATTACGAGGTTCGTATTCAAGCAAAATATTGGGAAGCATTTTAATATATTTGTTCAAAATAAACGCAAAACTTCCTCAGTTGTTGTTGTGTTTTGTTGTTCTTGTGGCTGTGAATGACGAATGGTGTTTTGAAGGTTTACGTGAGAGTATTGTGAGAAGTAAACCGGTAAACACCTAAGGAAAACACTGACGAACTCAAAACAATTAAGAACATGCAAGAACCTGAATTTTAATATATTGAAAAGGTGCTATTGATATTAAGAAGGGACATATTCACATATGTTGACCATGGCGCTCCTTTTTCAGCATATGGTATGGAGAAAGTAATTCGACCTCTCAACAGCATTCATTCAAGGGTTCCTAATAACATTCTCGACTTCCTGAAAGAGCTGATCCCAAAAATTACTCCACAAGGCCGCTCGGAATTGGAATTCGGCGCTGTCTGGCTGCTCGATGAGATTTTCCACGAATTGAAGACGACAGATTCCATGAACATTCCTCCTGGGCGCCAGGGACCCTCGAGACCTGTCGCTCTCGATCCTAACAGCCTTGTAACCCACCGATTATAAAGATACAGAATTACGTTGTGGCGCGTTCATTGGACGCTAGCCATGCCCCAGAACAGACCATTCACAACCAAATCGCCTTCAATGGAGCTTTGCGTTCTAACAACAAAGGCAAGTCGTTGCTTTTACTTTTGCATGTCCATCCATCTCCCCGGGGAGCTATGTTGATTTGTCACATAAAACAGTTCCTCAAGATACCAGAGTTGGTGTTATTCTCCTTGCCTCGAAAAGGCATGGCTGCAGCAAGGAGGGGTCTGATCGACTGTGGAATTGAATTGAAGCAGATTCCACCCAGACTCGCTATACCCAAGGTTCAAGCCAAAAGCATCACCATAATACCAAACATTGAGCAAGTCTTCCATGGGTACGACCTTGTGTACAGCAACCCTGTTGTCAACCAGAAAGATGGACGCGACCCGGGTATCTCACGCCTACCGATCTTTAAGCCAACCTCTGACTGGGGACTTACCACCGCATCCGACCAAAAGTACTTGATTCCAGACGGCGCGTCGTTCCTTAAAACTGTGAGCTGTAAAATGGATTTCATAGCATCAGAGAACCGCAATGAATTAGAATACGTTCGTTGCTTGCTAAGAAGCAATGCGCTACCCGACTTTAACTATGCATTCCTCAGAAAGGCGTTCAAAGCTAGCCCAATAATCGAACAAAAGACTAGCGAACTGTTGAAACCTAGTTACTCTCTCGTCAACACTCAGCTTTCCTGTGATGTTTACATTGGCACCATCTCCAGGCAGCTACCTCCAAAGCTCTCACATGATTTCATTGGTTGGCTGAAGAAATGTGACACAGACCCCTCGGGTGAGAATTTGAAACTTCTAGTCCAGAACTTTGGCACTCAAATCGTCGCAGATGTGGGCATAGGATCCAAGTTTTTCGAGGAACACAAAGTAGCTACTGATCAGCACGAGAAGATGATCTACGAAGGGTTGGACGTGCCCACCGCTGCAGGGCTGTCCAGTCGCTGGTCCGGTATCACGACAGAGACGGATGCTGAGAAACGATAGAGGGGGAGGTTTGAGTCAGCTCGCACAAGCAAAATCCCAGTCCAACTTGGCTCTGATGTCCCATCAGATGGTGATGCCTCTAAATGGACTACAACGAGCATTGATAACCCCGACCCAATCCACACAGAAGAAGGAGCACTGACAGAACTCTTAACCAAGGAGTTCATTGGAGACATGGGCAACGTTCAGGAACTGAAGGACCAAGCCTCGTTTTCAACGCGTAATCACACGCAAAACTGCAATAATGCTTCACAAAGAGGTGCAGATGACAAGAATTCCAACGTGAAATATAGGAAAGTTGCTTCAGGTTTGAAACAGTTTTTTAGAAGCGAGGCTTAGTGGTGAAATTTGGCAACCAATAAAGCCTATCGTAGAGATAAACCATAATTAAGGAAACACGACGCAAACATACAGCTGTAATTAAGGAAAAACAACATACGCACACACAGTAGTGGTTTGACTATTAGTGCCTTTTGCTAGGATAAAAGACACCTGGTCCATTAATAGCAACAATTGAACATGTTTATCAGCTGCTGCTTGTGCTTATGCTTGCGTCCTACGTGTGAACCAGGTTAAATGCTTTTTATATAATAACCCAAGTTATTCTCGCATTTTGATTGGTTCTTGCCTATGATCTATTAGAGGACAGATGCACGATTGACGTCATCATTACAAAGTTTTTCGCTTTTACGCGTACGAAGTTTAATTCTTTATTATATAAAACAAATAGATTCCATGTTGCCGTGCGTCTGTTCAGTAATAGATCACAGAAGACGTCAAAATGTGGTAAGAACATCAGTGACACACTCGGCTATCGCCTCGTGCGCCACTTTTTGTTCTTACCACATTTTGACCTCATCTGTGATCTATTACTGAACAGACGCACGGGAACATGGAATCTATTTTTTAAATTTAATTCTTCTGTTTCATTTCTCTTTACAATTTGCAACTAACGTTGCAAATTTGAAGAAGCTGTAGACCTTTGACACCCCAGTCATTGGTGTACAAATCCAAACAAAGGATTTAAACTTTCCATCCGTAAGAATTCCGCGGAACTGGTGTCCAAGACATTGACTGACAAAGCCTACGTGCTAGGCCTGTCCAGGCCTGGTTGTATGTCGAGGCAGCCGTCGTTTGGGAGTTCTTATCACTGATAGTTTGGCATTCGGTCGCATTGAAATGTATGAAGTCAGCGACGACAGCAGAATGATAACTAAAAGCGAAGATATCGAATTCCTTCCGAGTGGAATGAAAAAGCAGGACTTGAGGCAATTGTTCGTGAACAACATTTACGAGTTCCTGTCTGTGATGTACACGTTCAGGGGCACAGCAAGCCATTTTTGGCTTGTACTGCTGTTCGATATTTCGTAAGTGTAGTGCGGCCGGGGAAGGTAGGGGAAGTCAAGTAGGCCTATGATTTGTTCAAATTTACCGAAAAAAGTTTGTAAGCCTGGGCTTACTGGCGGAAAGGGAGCTACGCCCCTGACCGTCGTTGACACTTCTTGCTACACTAACACAAATTTATGTAAGCCAGACAAGCACGTGCTTTGATGGACTAGTCAAGACGGAACGTATCGTTGCATTGGAAGATCAATAATGTCAGCTACTAGCTGTACTCAATGTTTATGATCATGATCAAGCTCGTTCAGGGTGCGTTCATTTATAAGACACATGACTGATTCGTTGCGCTTGACAGAGTCACTCATATCTGAACTTGTACGTCATGATGTTATCTTGATTATCTATGACCATGTTGTTGCCGAGCAATGATCCTGTGATTGTCAAGATGTTGTCGTTGTAGCTATTCTCGTTAAGGACTTCGACCACTTTGATGACATCGTTCAGGTTAGGAGAATGCAAGGAAATGGCGAACAAGTGTAGTTCAGATGAACCTCAGATTGGATGAAATAATTCATACCGTTCATATTCATGATGCGTCTTAGAGTAACAGCAAATGTTCTCGCACATCTCATTATTGACTCCTTGCTTTACTAGCAGCATTCCATTAACATCGGCATAGTAAGAAAGATTGTTTCTCTATTCTGTTTTTTCTATCTGATGACGCGATTTGCGTAATTATGATTGAAATCGATCTCCACTTGATTTAGAAACTGTTGGTTTCAATAACAATTCCACCTGATTTGTCTTATTTCTTTTATAAGAATTCGTCATACGGATTCGAATGATCCTATTCAGGGCAATTAATTTCGGTGGAATGCGTGGAAAATTCCCGGTCAAGTGGGTTCGTCAGATCTTAATGCTCCGAGGCCATTTTAACGACCTTGGCAAAACGCCTTTGCAAAACGCCTTTTGCGGTCCTTTGCGGAGGTTTTTAATGCAACCCCTGAATTCCTCAACCTTCCAACCATCAGAATTTTCGGTTATGTATTGATCTTAGTGGAGAAACGGTTTTACTCCTTGAAGAATTTCCGAAGCGAATCAGAGGCACAAAGGCACAAACACAAAGTCAAACAACACAATCAATCTGCCATCATGTTTACTCACTCTACAGAGCGCGGATGTAGTTCCCAGTTCACCACACCTCTTCAGCTTAAAAAATATGGCTTCATAATGTAGATAAAATTTACTTTTGTTGCAGTTATCATTTCACTCCAAGCTTCAGTTCAAAATTTGATGAGCGTGACAAAACAAGGGCATCTTTTTGGCCCAGGAAATCTTCCCTTTAGAGATCGTTATTTGTCCTTTTTCAACAAATTTGTCAACAGGAAAAAACAAAAAGGTGTTTTCTAGGCAAAAAGTGGTCTTAAAATCGATTAGTTTTGCTTTTGAATAAACAAGTGATAATATGATGTCTTTCTTCGAGCATTTACTTATCAGTTTAATTAACACGGAGGGGAGTGGGTGGCGGATAACACGAAGGGGGGAGGATCATCCCCTGTTCATGTGTTCAATGCATCAAAACAGGAATGTTTATGTCTTTTGTAAACAATTTCCCTTCTTAGCAGTCTTTGCTTTCAGTTTTGGTGAACAGTCAAAATTCTAGGATTTAAATCAGATTTAAAAGTTAGAAACACCTCACCCAAAACTCAATCAACTTAGAATGGTCACAATTTAGAGATTCGAAAGTTTCAAGCAAATCCTGCCCCGTTACCGGCTATAGAACACAAGTGGGTAAAATGGCAGCTCGGGACTTCTCGCCTTGTTTCCTCGACCTTGGTTTCACTCCATAATAAAACCATCTTGACCTCACGCTTAGTCAGTAACACACCGGCTCGGGCATGCACGCCACATATGAAACTCCATATGTTCTATATCATGCACCCCATTATAACGTCATAAACAGGCAGCAGCGGAGAAAACTAAAACCTGATGAAGCACAAGCGAAAGCACAAGAGCGTTTGTTTCACTGTGAAAACGGGACTGATACAAACATAAACATAAGCTCAAGGATAAAAAATTTTCCTATTCCTTGTGCTTGCGCCTATGCTTGCGTTCGCTTGCGTCTTGTAAAAACGGAACATAGCATATTAAGGACAACACAAGCTCTGATGTTCGTTCATTGAAAACACCCACCCCAGATTCCACTCGCAGTACCCAGTTAATAGAGAGAGCGTGGAATTACTGGATCCTTCGTCCCTGTGTCTGTGCTGGAGCTTGTGCTGTGCTGTGTCTGTGCTTGCTTGTCAAGTAAAAACAAATTGAATTTGTTTTCCAGCTTGCCATGAATGTCTCATGCTTACGCTTATGTTTGCGTCGCTAGTAGTATTTTCACTGATGAACACACTCCAGGATTTTATCCACAGAGCGAAAAGATAGGACAGTCTTCAGCACAGCTACAAGAAAATACTACCGAAGAGCCACATTTGAAAACGTTGTGTGCATGCTAATTCGAGAAAGTTGACCAGGCTATTCCAGGTTCGCTTTTCGGTCTGATGGGAGAGAGGCAAGTCAGGGCGTATGGACAGTCACTCCTACGCTTTCTTTCCAGTGCTTACTTTGAATTTTATTTATAACGGGTCCTGATTGAGTTTTGCTGCCTGGGACACTGATTTTCAGAAATCTAAGAAAAAAAATATCATACGTCAAAAATGACGATAGGGCCGTTTATGTGAGAAAAATAAGCCGTGGCTTTTAAAATAAGCCACGACTCAGTATATCCGACTACCGTGGCTTGTGTAAGGTGCGGTTTATACAAGCCGCGAACAGGCAAACTTTTAAGTGTAGCATCTATATGGGCAGTTCGCATCTTACGCAAGCCGTGTCTTATGTAAGCCACGGATTATTTTTCCCGTGTACTGCTGACCGTAAAATATATATTTCCTGTGAGCTCTAAGAAACTAGTAGTTTTACGTGTTCAGCTCCCTTAGGTCGAATTGGACGCTGTTTTGTTCATTCCACACAAAACAATAAAGGGCAATACATGTAATGTAGCTGGAACGTTCGGTCAGTGATAAAGCTGTATCCCTCATCAGTTGTGAACTATTTATAGCGACTTCCTGTCAGATATGAGCTTTGCACCTTACTCCGCGTGCTAACAAAACGCACAACGAGACTAAAAGTTCTGAAATAGTTCTTGATGGCGTAGATTGGCGACGGTTATTCATCCATCACTTAACACACAGTGGAGTTATTAGACCTTATTTTACTTGGCTTGGACCAAGCCAATTTGTCCTCAAATTCCCACAACCTGTTCCCGTCTGGCCTCGTAGCTCAGTCGGTAGAGCAACGCTAATCTATTCCGGAGATCGTGGGCTCAGTTCGCACCCCTGTTCAGAGATTTTTCCCTTTCCTATTATGAGTTTCTAAAACAGTTCCTGATGCCGTAGATCGGCGAAGCGGTTCCTCATCCATCACTGGCGCGCGGTAGTGTCTGGCCTTACCTAATTTCGTCATATATAGAAAATAAAAGTTGATGTGAATAAGCACAATTGTAATTTTTCAACAGAAATTACTTGATTAAGTGCGATGATTTGCTGTGTGAGGACATCAGGGTCCACAAGAAACCAATAGAATGCCAAACTGTTCCTTAGTTAAAACAGTACACGTAAAAGCGCGCAGAAATGAAATGGACGCGTGTTCGCTTTGTCATCAATTAACCGCATTGTCATTGTTACCATTTGTATCCTCAATGATAGCATTCAGTGGTTATATTGGAAACATTCCTGACCTACTTCGCGTCATTCTCGACCCAGTTCACGCAAAAAGTAATTTCTGTATATAGCCTTTTCACTCAGCCAATCACCGGCCATGTTTTTTGACCGAAACATAAGGAGATGTTTGCGTTAGAATAGACTCAAAGTCTCGGAGGACCAATTTTGGACAGCGACATGGCCGCCGTGGCGTCATGTACAACTATCCTTTGAAGGCCTAATATTTCGAAGCACATGAAATGAATATAAATAAATAAATAAATAAATAAATAAATAAATAAATAAATACAAATAAATAGGGAATTTGCAGTGGCACCTCCACAAAGTGGCTATTCGTCCACTGAAATCCAGATCGAATTGGAATTTGGAAATGTTGATTTTTGAGGAGAGGGGAAAACCGGAATACCCGGAGAAAAACCTCTCGGAGCAGAGAAGAGAACCAACAACAAACTCAACCCACATGTGGCGTAGAGTCCGGGAATCGAACCCGAGCCATCCCCGCTCCCCAATAAGCAATGACAGAAGCTCTGTGGGGTTTGTATTTTCAGTTTGTCAGTTTATAAACTCCAACGGAAACTGTTTTGTACAATCAGGTATCAATATTAATAACATGTTCAATAACAAAGAAACAAACTATTTCTGAAATGTGGAGGGATATTCAAGCACCCAAGCATTGGAATTGTCGCGTTTCCAGAGAAATTGTTACAAAAAGGGTTTGGCTAAGGGCGCTTTCCATTTGAGAGAACTGAGTCGGCCAGACCAGGCATTCGGGTGGGCTAACTTTAAACACCTTCAAAATAACAAACTTCGAGGATGATATATATATATACTCTAAAAGAACGTGAGGGATATCATGCAACCCTTCCTTCAAATTGTTGCGTTTTCTTTGCAAACTGACCGGTCTGGTTAAGCGTGCAGTTTACCTTAGTCATAAGTATTTTTGCACGTTAAACCCTTTGTCCGGATCTCAAGGAGCCGGAGAATCGAGAATTTCACCGCAAAGCTCGAAGCCTTAACTAATTCTGTTTCGTAGTAATGTATTATTTTGATCCCATATTCTCTTAATTTGCCGGTAGACCAATAATATCAGGGTGTGACGGCTTTATTTGCTTTGTTTACCGCCTCACACAGCCTATAGCACAAAGAATCGTACCGCATGGATGTGACAGATTGTTATCAACTTCGTCCGGAAGACTAAACTGCCTCATGCAATTTTTGTCTCGATGCATGTAACTAACCTTTACACAAAGATACCTAAACAGGAAGGGCAGGGACGGATCCAGGGGGGGGGGGG
>BLFK01000366.1:186670-197779 GCA_014634185.1 Astreopora myriophthalma | reverse complement strand
CCCCCCCCCCCCCCTTCCAATTAAGACAGTAGCAGTTTGGCACGGCAGTAATTTGCGGGTCTCACAGTTAAGAGCTCCAGAGTTCAAACAACTGAGAATGCAGGTTCTAGAGGATCTCATACCCAGTACAGCAATGTTACATTATACAATTTAAAACTGTGTAACTATACCAAACAAGTAATAATTGGGAGGGTGGCAGGGGTACATGTAACAGGGACCATGCAGAGAGAGGGGCACTAAGCCACGTGGGAAGGTGGAACATGAGAAGAATTTGAAAACCACTAGCTGCAGGCAAGTGATTTACATTATTTCTTTGAGTGTTCTTCCAACATCCCAAGTGGTTTATCATGCCTTTGCATAGAAACATGAGGTCTATTGCTTTTATGTAATAATTCACAACACGTACAAAATTCACTTGAATTTACTGGCACAATCAACCATACTGCTAACTGAGCAATCAGAGTGCATGCATTGATTTGGTTATTACATAAAATGCATACGAGATAAATTCACAAACCTTGCTAAGAGACAAAGTGTCCAGAGTGTACATTGGGATGTAAACTTGTGTAATATTGACAATAAGACGTGTACACATGTAAAGTGCAGCCACCTGTACACACAAAAACAAAACATCTTATGTGTCTGAGAGGCAAATTATTTCAATGAAGAGAAGAGTCCTGCAGTTACATGATTGCATATTGACTTTACAAAATGTAACTGAAAAGAGCCTGATATCATCAGGCATAATTTATGTGGAATTAAAACCCACAACCTAATTACCTCTTTGAAAACAATGCATTCAGACTGCAATTTATTACAGACAGCCACAGCAAAATGGAATCGATTTTTTTGCAAAGAGAAGATATGTCAACAGCAGTGTAATCTATCCACCTGTCCTCTAATAGAACATGGAGCACAACCAGTCAAAATGCATTTAAGATAATGTAATATGCATTATGGTATAATCAAACATTCCACACTTGCAGCTGCACATGAGCTTCATTGACACATACGTCCCCAACCATTAGGGAGGAGAGAACCTGCACTCGTATAACCTTCCTCTAAAAATGCACCAATGAGGGAAAGATATGCGAGGAGATGGCTAAGCTTGGACTTGCACCTCATTATACAGTGTAACTAAAATTAGTATACACGCATCTTCAGGTCATGTTTTACTTTAGCAACCATATTCCACTTCATTTAAAACCTTTTCTTTACTTCAACTAGTGGAAAGTGTTTGCATCATTTGATTTACTTGCCTCACTAGGCAATTTACTTTCCTCAACCGTCTTGTTAGGCAGGTTATGATTCAGTTTGTTTGAGCCTCGGTAGGCAATTTACTTGCTTCATTCACCTCACTGGGCAAGTTACCATTCAGTTTGTTTGCCTCGGCATGTAATTTACTTCATTCCAATCGTTGGGCAAATTAATGATCACCTGACTGGATGCAAGTTACTGACTAGACTGTTATGTTGCGTGTAAATTTAAGCATTTCTGGGAGTATTCATCAGTTCTCAGTTCTCTGTCTATATTTATATCAGCAAACAAGACCTTCAACAGTAATAACACATTTACTAGATATGACATGTATCATTTACGTACTATCTCCACTTTTAAAAATGATCTCAGACACCTTGTATTTATGTGTCTCCCCAAACCCAGGTACATGAAATCATTATCTACCATCTAACCCTTAAGGTTTCTGCATGGAGCAGCACTTTACTTTCAATATGGAACCACCAGTCGTATTTTTAGTTGTATTGCCTTCTGCTCATGCACAGAGTCAATTTCTCATGTATGAAAGAAAAGAAGCACTTATCAATGTTTAAGTCTTTATGGTTTACTACTGCCTTAAAGGTAAGCTACCAAGTCCTTATCAAGGCCTGCACACAAATTATGATACCCAAGTCCTCTTTATAGTGTTTTTCTTAAAACACAAGTAGTAAGGTAAAAAAAAAACCAACAGATTATATTGTGATATAAACCTGATAGAACTGCACTTCTTTAAGCCAGTGGATCCAATTACGGGCACATCTCTTGCTTCCTGTCTTTGCCAGAGCATATGTGCAGCCTCTTTGGGGTTCTCTTAATCCAATATGGAAAATGAGCATGAACAGGACACCAGTTCCCACCACAACAAATACAACATACTGAAAACAAACATTAATATACTATTACTAACAGCTTAGCCCCTGAAGCATTACAATTACCATTAACTGACTAGTAGTAGCCATCGCTATGTGCTGAGAAGGCAGTCCTAGACAAAAATGCTATTTAATACTAATGCACAGTTGGCAGATTCGTAGAAGAATTATCCAAGATATAAAGTACGTACAATTTTGGAACCCAACAGTATTTTTTTATTTCAAAGCAGTGCAACTGAACTTATCTAAGTTAACAATAAGAAATAACAATAGAAATGTAAGTAAAACCCTTGCACACTTTCTATTTCGAACAACAATGTAAATGTCAACCTGTTTTGCAATAATACTCAAAGTACTGCAACCACAACTGAACTTACCTAAGAAAATGCTATAAAATGAGTTGAGTTGTGCACAATCTATTTATTTAGTAGTGAGTTTTGGGAGCAGCAGACCATTCATCGAAAATTGCATGGTTATTATACAGATGTTCATGTTGATAAACACATCCAGAACATTTCATCCTTAAGCTACCACCTGACTTTCATTGACAAGCTTGTACTCTGCCGTGGCCTGAAATTTTCCATTCCTCAGCCTCACATTTCTGCTATTGAAATTCAGGTGGTTTTCGAGAAGGCGTATTAGGGGCTTGAACCCATGCTTTCTGATGATAAAAAAAACTAGCCCCAGCAACCCTCCATTCTATAGCACTTAACTACATTAGAAGGGAAAGGTCTGAAACCACCGAAACACTTGTGAGATCGATCCGACAACTGAAGAACCATGACGACATACTAATCACCAAACCGGATAAAGGGTCAGGCGTTGTTGTTATCAACAAGGCTGAATACATTGAATTGTTATGTAAGGCATCTGTCAGTGAACAAACAAAATTCAACCCTATTAACCAGCAGAGACCCACCACAAGAGGGACCACAAAAAGACTACCATCCACTATTCGCGAAAGAAAAATACCTGGAATCAGTTGTTTGAAGAACTCTTCCTAAAGAGATTGCTGATTCTGTCTGCCAGAAGGAGTCCCATCTAGCCTACCTGTAAGACCTCCGCAAGACACATAAAAAGCCTGTCTTGCAATGCGACCGATACTGTCTGCAACTGGAACATACAATTACGCTCTGGCAAAGTGGCTAGACAAAAAGCTGAAACCTTCGTCGACTAACAAGTATACAATTTCCAATGTTTTCCAATTTGCTGAAAAGATCCAACACCACCAAATTGATGACAATGATTTTCCTGTCTTGTATGATGTCACGGCACTCTTTACAAATGTACCACTGGATGAAACCATCCAGATTTTGGCAGATAAGGTGTTCAACGACAACTAGTTCAACAACACCCATAACCTAAACGTCGGCAGAGATGATCTCATTGAGCTACTGAGTGTAGCCACAAAAGACCAGCTTTTCCAGTTCAATGGAAAACTCTACCAACAGATTGAAAGCGTCACAATGGGATCGCCATTAGGTCCCCTCATGGCAAACACGTTTACGTGCTCCATTGAAGAAAAAATCACATGTGAGAACAAGCTTCCAAGTTTCTACAAGAGGTATGTAGATGACACACTGGCCTTAGTATGCAACCATTCATACATACATACATACCACGCTTTATTTGTTAATGCAGGTTAGTAAAAGTCAGCCAATGGCTGATGTGGACCTGCCTATCTAATTACAACATTAAATATACAAAGTATAGAATACAAATAAAGCTTGTCCACAAATAATTACATAAAAGGCCGAGTATGTCTATTGTGTTACGGACACAATTAAAATAGATAGGAAATAAAGTGAAATCAAAAATAGTAAAAATCCTTGTTCTTGTTTGTGCTCAAACATGATTCTGAGCCGTGACACTACCATCTAAGAGGAACATCTTCTTCCTATTCCTGCACCGCTGCCTTGCTTACAACTCTTAATGAAGCCCACCAATCCGTTCAATTCACAATGGATGCAGTTACCAACAATTGCTTGCCATTCACCGGCAAGGAAATCATTAAAACTGACCACCACCTCAAAACTTGCATTTACAGAAAAAAGACCAACAAAGGGCTTCTCCTCCAATACTAAAGTCATGCTGATAGCAGGTACAAACAGTCACTTTTAAGAACTATGTTAGATCGTGCAAAGCCCTTGTCATCCCCACCAAATTTCTTTTTCCAAGAATGTAACAACTTGAAAGAGATATTTTTTAAATTAAAATGTCCTGAGAAGCTCATTGACTCGACCATCCACAAATTTCAGCACCCTCCAGACCCGAGTCAGTCCCCACTGGATCGCCCATTGGACAGCCCCTTGCGGATCACTATCAGGGTTCTCCCTAGTTTTCAGCACAAAAGGTAAGGGACCTTTTCAAACCGGTAAAGCATTTGGTTAATGTTGGATGTTCTGCAAAGGATAAGCGACAATTTGAACGTTTCCAGGCGGTAATAAGTGCTCTTACAAGCGGTACATTTTACCGGTTACCACCTCAGAAGAAGAACCCTGCACTACCCCGTTCAAAGATGCGCAAACTCAGTGGTCACAACAAAGAAAAACAAACTGCTCTACTAGACAGTAACACACTGGGCAAAACTGACAACAGTGGCAGATAAGAACATGTATGCTGGTTCAGTCTTGAGCTTATTCACTCAATATAGAACAATATAGAAGGTTAATCAATATAGAAGGCTCAATATAGAAGG
Organism: Astreopora myriophthalma; assembly: GCA_014634185.1. NCBI lineage: Eukaryota > Metazoa > Cnidaria > Anthozoa > Scleractinia > Acroporidae > Astreopora > Astreopora myriophthalma. Next base: position 192,937 of record BLFK01000366.1, on the reverse strand, counting down.
TTTCGGGCTGGTTCGAAAATAAATATTAAAGAACACTCAAATCAAGTGTACATAACATATTGGTCAGAGAAATGGAAAAGTGTGTTCACTCATTTCTGAGCTGAGGAAACACAGGATCACAACTCTCCACATGAACGCTATTCTCTGTCGCATCGAGCTAGTTCGTGTCATGATGTCACACATCGAAACTCGTGCTTTATTGGTTCTTGTAGTGACATGATAGGTGACCTTTGTTCCCTTACCTTATCTTACATTTCTCAGGAGCACTCAGAATTTCTCTGCATACACAACACTCTCACGCTTCGGGTCTAATAAGGCTGCCACCTTATCAGCCTCGCATCTTCGCTTGGCTGACTCATCAGCAATTACAATTTAAAGCATACACCATTCAATAAATAATTGTTTTCACTTGATGTCACAGAGGCCATAATACTGTTGGAATAAAAAACAAACAAACAAACAACAGTGACCACTGAGGTCACTCTTAGCCTGTGAATACAGCTACCCTTCATTGGTCACTGTCATCAAAAGAGACAGATGCTTCTCATCTCTCATGGTGGTGGTAGCTACTAAACTCAATTTCTATGCAAATAACTTCATCTGTTTTGGGGAAAAAAAGATGTTCACTACTTGCATGACTGAAATGATAAAGGTACCTACTTTTTTAAATCTTTGATTTGAATACTGCAGTCATTCATGACACCATTTTGATCAATGAAACATGTGGGATGTAAATTTTTTTTTTTTCAAATTAGAAACAGCACATACATCTAAACACTTGACCTCTTTGTTTCCTGCCTGGGCAGGAAAATTACTACATCAATGCAGACAAGTAAAATGATTTAAACAACCATGATAATTGATGCCATTTGTTATGCTGTTGTTATCCACTTCACCATTTTTAGCATCTTCAAAATTTGTGTTTACTTCTGACACTACACACAGCAAATAATATTTCAAGGTTTCGTGTCTGGTGCAAATTTGCACTTTGAAGTTACGTACAGGTACTCACATATGTTACAGACGGCAGGTATTTTTAACAGCCTGTCTGACCAGGTTGAAACTAAACTAATTAATTAAACTCATTCTTTGTGACAATCCTTTCACTGAACCAAGCAAGTTATAGTAAAGAACCTGTTACAAGAAAGAATATGCTTTAAGCACCTGTTTCAAAAAAGCCTTGAATGGCACTCGTACCCAGGGCACCACTATATGATTATGTTGCATTGTCCCTAGTTAACAATTAGACTACGAGTCCGATTTTATACAAGTCAACAGCTATAGTCAACAAGGCACGTCGCAATGAGTTGACTATTTGACTCACAGAAAACAAGATTGAGTAGTCCAATATTTATTGTTTTCGTAGAAACCACTCACTTATTACCTATGTTATTGTTCATTCCAATTTTAATTGATTTTAATTTTTCAGAAGCTGCAATTGTTTTGTTTTTGTTCATAATGCCCGCATTTTTGCTACTCACTGTCTATCAAACAATAGCGAGTAATGAACAAGTCAGATTACAGGATTTGTGACAGCATGTGAGTGGATGCAGCCCCCTAAGCTGTGACATTTTTTTAAATTTGTAACACATGACAGGGCTTCTGATATTATGCGATGTTGCGATTTCGCATAATTGACCTAAAATCGCAACGAATCGCATAATTCATGAAAAATCGCAGAATTTGTCAAAATCGCACAATTTAAGAAAAAAAGAGCAAAACTCTCGCTTAATGTCAAGTTCTAATTTATAATAATTTAAACATTATCTCAAGGCGTTTTTTCTTTCAAAAGGCTTCAAACATCAGCAGGAAGCGTTCGTTCGTTGAACAAACGAACAAACAGGCGTTCTATGCGTCATTTTACATGTTGGGGACCTGGTGCTGGTTTTCAATATTAAGCGAGCGATCATTGGCGCAGAATAAACAATCCTTTTATGTAAATACACCAATCACAATCATTGATATATTTTTAAGATCATTTGATCCCTTCACGCCTTGGTGTGAAAACTGCTTGATAGTCGCTTACAATATGTAGTTATTTTGTTTTAATTGAAACAAACATCCTCATTATGGATAATTTTGTTGTTAAAACGCCGAGCGCTTCTTCACAGGAGAAAAAAAGATCGCACCTTCCTGCAAATATTTCGGCGAAAGACAGGGCAAGAAAGTACCCCGAAGGAACGTTTCATGTTGACGATGGTCTGTTGTTTTGCTCTTCGTGCAACATAGTGGGTGATCATCTTTGAAAGTTTGTGGTATGGTCAGTTGAGGCAGACCCTCAGACAAAGAAAACCCATCATACAACTGAAGTGAAACTAAATTGGACATTTTGGGCAAATATATTGATTACATTGTTTAATTACCCCATACAAACAAAAACCAGTTTTCAAGCTTGCCCAGTTGGTGCCAGGATGACTGTTCTTAATTAAATTAATACAAGGCCTATGTGACATCTAGTAAACAAACACACAAACAAAAAAACAGGTGGATGTTAGACGTGCATGCATGTTTACAAGTAAATCCAGGCAAGTGACAGCCAAAACCTTCTAGCCCCAGGCAAATGGAAAGCTGTGAAAAAAAAAATCATCAACAAATTGCCTGCAACACTTTTATTTAGTTTTCTGCTTTTCTTATTAGAGGTAATAACTTCATGCATGTCAAGCAAAAAAAAATATAATAAATGTTAACAGCTGCCAATATTTAAAACATATTTATGGCCCCAAATGAGCCATGCTTGTGTCTAATAAAGTTGTTCACTGTTTATTATTTGCATGCGACTCTAACTTAACCAAATTAGCAATATCTGATTTTCAATAATTTGAAATAAGGCAACAAATGATTTATTTCAGCTGTTTCTTAGTTCCTGTGTGCTCTAAATGCTTCTCAAACAGCAAAAAATTGATTGTGCTCCTTTTAGACCTAAAAAAACAAGGTTAAATTAGCTAAAATGAAATCGCATAATTTGCCGCAGAATAGACCTTTCTTGCCGCATAATGAGACTGAAAAGTGCTGCATAATTTCCAAATTTTTTTCGCACCCTATCAGAAGCCCTGACATGACAATCAGCACGCAATCTATTTGTTTTTCATGATTTGTCCTCGGAAAGCGCATGTGTGACTAAACTGGAAGATTGTTATATAAATGCAAACAAATGTATATTTTCGGGTTAAAATAAATGGAAAAGCAGGAAGTTAAAATCGGGATGGGACATTTTAAAATAAATGTAACATGAAACCACATGCGTGTAGTCAAGTTTTTTGTTAAATATGAAACACGACCATTGCAAGCCAACACAACTGAATTAATATAATTATTTTGGTGCCTAAAAAAAACCTTTGGTGACTACATGTATAAACCTAAAGAGCTGGTTGCCAAATGGCCACTAAAGAAAAAAATTAACTTGGAGGGTTAGAATGTCTCCTAACAACAGTTACGTACTGAGTTTCAACCAGGAGCTGTTCAATAATAGCAAGCCTACATTTTAAACTAAATAAATACATAATCATAGAAAAAAAAGAGGGAAGGACAAAAATTTTGTTGGTGTTTCTTTCCAAACAAGTTGCCAAAGGATCACTTGTCAAAAATGCTCCAAAGCTAAAGTTCATATATTTTAAACGATCATTGATTCTAAAATAAAACTACTCTGGAGAGGTAAGACCACACTTGTTAAACTTGTTTAAATTAACTCTCCGCGAACATTAGCTAACCAACCCTGAATGCTGTTGAATCAGATGGGGAAAGTTTCTCAGAGTCCTTGCCTTCAGTAGAAAGAAGAATCCAAGTCACCAGGAACACAAAAATGTTAGATGAAACTGTACCAGCATACCTGCAGAGAGAGAAAAAGAAAAAAAAAAGAAAAAAAAGAGAAATGCATGCACATGCAAAACATTAGTTATCACTATCAAATCAATTCAGAGACCATAAGAGCCTGGCAGGGCTTACCAGTCAGGTTCACTAGCTTTTTACGAACGGTGAATTGAATTTGTAAGGACAATACATTCAATGATCACAACAATATTGACTTGTACATGTAGTTCCATGTATGTACTTCTCATGGACTGTAAGTTTTGCTTGGTCATCTAACACGAGTTTAATCCATTGTATAACACACTGGCTCCCAGGGCACAGGCAGGATGTGATTGAAATAGGTCAAAAATCATATGAACCATGTTACCGCCTTGTACATGTAAGCTTTGCCTTCCATGTGCTCCAAAAATGGGTAAACTGCTTTTTCCAATGTCCCTAGTCACTGTTGTGTTTTCCAAGTGTTCTTGGAGGTTCAAGTACTAGTTGTTTATTGTAAAAGTTGTTTTGTAATAGTGCTTACTGGAGGAAGTTTAGGAAAAGAAAAACAGCACCGCACATTGGACGGTCGAGCTCAAGCTTATTGCATTAAACATAAATTTAAGTTCTTATTATTGTCGTTTTTTTTTGTCACCAGCTGGAAGACGTTTTAGCACCACAAAAAATGTTTAGCCAAGGAATGTTATGTGGCATAGAGAATCTTGTTACAATTGTAAAACTCCCAAGAACTCATGTTCGGAGAGCTGAATAAGTGGTACAACTCACACAATCTTAGTATTAATTCAATGGAAAGTATGGATAAAATGCTATCTGTGAGCCATATCGATTATTGGTTTTAATAAAAATTAAACCCTCAAGACGTGTTGTGTTACTCAACAGAACGTCACACAATGTAACTGATATTAGAAAAAGCAAAACAAAACAAAGAAACAAAACAAAATAAAACAAACCAGGGGAAAAACAAACTATTACCCAGTACAAGTTTTTACAAAAATTAATGATGACACAATCATGACAAGTCATGTTTTTGTATGTGTTGCCTTTTTATTTATAAATTCATGCCATTCCTCCTTTTTCGGTCGCGATCATTTGCGGTCTGGGATCATTATTTTGCGGTCCCGTACAAAACGCGACAATTAACGTTCTCAGAATAACAACACTTCTCTGTTCAAAAACATTTCCATCTGTTCGAACGTCTCATCTGAGGTCTCATGCCACGTAATTAAAAACAAAACAAAACAAATCTGTCTGAACGACTTGTTTTATCCATTCAAAAACAGTCGTTTGAATGGGGGTAACCTGAAAACACTGAACCCCCGTCCATGGACTCCCACTACGGACCAGGTCCACGGACTGCCTACGGACCCCCCTACGGACCACTCCCAAATAAAATAAAAAACAAAAATAAAGATTTCACTTACAGCTTGTCCAATAAAGATCGCTCGTGTCAGCGAAATTTTGAGCGTTATGCTGGGTAAATGTGACAGACCTGGGTTTAGTTTCGGGCACAAGTTATATCATTGCAGGTCATTACATATTTATTTTTCTTTGCTGTGGCTTTGCATAAAAAAACAGCCCCAGAAATCTGTGCCTTCTTTCCCTCCGCCATTTTGTAAGGCCCGCTCTCTCGCGGGTTAGAGGTCTCGTCCCAGCCTTAACTCTTCCTCTCACGTCTCACAGCCTGGTAATCATGGATGAACGGTAAGAACAGATGAATATGAATCACTTTCATTCGTTTTGTTTTTCTGGGCCATCCGTGATTTTAGATGTGATTTTAGGTCTTTCTAACCTGTTTATATTTGAATTTCTGCTTAGCAAATGGGTTATTCCAGAAAAAATCCACACACCCCCGACGGATGGGGTTGTTTTTTAACCCCCCCCCCTCTCACCTGGATTTCCTGAAGTACAAGAGCCCCCCTCCTGTCTGGATTTCCAAGACAGAAGACCCCCCCTTCCACCTGGATTTTAGGCTTAAATTAAATTTATTTTTAATAGAAAATATGCACAATCACGTCTAGATGTTCTTTTTTTAATTTCTAAAGCTTCGGCTGATATTTAAAATTCTATCGCATAGAACTAGAAAAGGGCCAACGTGAAATTACACAAAGGTGGCGCGCTGGGTCTGGGTACGAGTAGAAATGTGTCAGGTGTTTCAACCTCTTCGTTGCAACAACGTTGTGACGGCTCGTTCTTTAGTATATTGTTGTTCGCATTTTCTGCTATAAAAGGACCTGCGAAGGAACTTAGATTATTATTTATGTCAGGTGAGAAATATGTGAACAAAATGTTTCTACTATTTTCAGGGTCTGAGAGTGCCGAGGTGTCACCCAACTAAACGTTCGAATCGGGTGAACTATCGGTCGAAATGACCCCTGGTTATTTTTCGAGTTCAATCCCCCATCCCGCCTGGATTTCCAGAGTCTTTGAGCCCCCCTCCCTGGAGAATTTCCAGAATCCCATCCG
>BLFK01000366.1:165069-170069 GCA_014634185.1 Astreopora myriophthalma | reverse complement strand
GGATTAGTTGTTTCATGTTTTTTCCCTTTTTGGGGGTCCTTTGTTTTCTTTCTGTCATGTCGTTCGTGAGTTTTACAGGTTTTTCCACCAAGGATGAGCCAGGATTTTAACCCAGAGCATCCGTGTGAAAATCCGGTGCCCTAAACACTAGGCAACGCCCGCCGCCCGCGCTTCCTTCAACATGTGCAGCTGGTCTGAAAATGACCAAACGAAAAGGACCCATTAAATAACCCTCGAGAAAAATATACCCATTGCAGCCCTTATCCGGTGAAAACTGTAAAAAGAAGAAAAAAAAAAGACAAAGAAAACAACAACAACAACAACAAAAATACTCACCTTGTTCCCATTGTTACCAAAAGGCCACCCAGAAAAACAATCTGCAGGAAACAAGAATTAATGACACAGAATGTATGAAATTTCATATATTTGAACTGCGTATGTGTAAGGATTTAAAGGCAGAGTTACCATACCAGTTGTTACAATAGGCATTGTATTACGTCATACAATGTTCGGCTAGCCTTGATCAGGGGTTAGTTTTAAAAGCAGGCTAGCCTTTTGAACATGGGCAGTTGATTAACAGCACCTAACGAAACTCACTGTTGTGTGGTTTTGAGTCCGGACTAAACACCAGTCATTGAAGCAACTTATAATAAGCAACTGCAAAGAAGCCTTTTTTCGTAGTCTTCTTTGCAACTGCTTAAGTTCCTCCATTAAATCTTCACTCACCTCAGGTGGGTGAATGGCCTGACATTTACGCATAATAATGAGCTACCGTGGCAGGCCATTCATGAACGCTCCCTAAAAGCGCCACAGTAAGAGAAAAGGGACAAACTTGTGGAAGTTTACTCAATAAAACCGTCATTTTGAAATACTCATAGGCTACATTTTTAAGATCCAAAAGCGGATTTTTGTAGTTTAAGGGCTAATCTACAACGTCATGCAAAAACTAGGAAGATCCAACGGGAAAGAGCTCTGGACTGTAGCCACGAATTTGCAAGTTTTTTGTTTTTATTATCATTGTTTCGTATTGCCCGTAATTAGCCTTCCTGTTCTCTCGCTAGTTTTTCGTTCGTTTTTTGTTTCTAATTAGTTTCGTTTATTTTCTACGTATTATGTAACTTGTATTTCATGTGTTTTCTTAATCGATTTTTGTGTAATTTTGGTATAAAAGTGTCGTTGCGTATATTGTAATCAGTCGTCGTAAAACCAAAGTGCCGCCCAGATCTTGTGTTGTATTCTTTCCATCTTCAGATTTTAGATTTCTCTTTGTTTTGTAGTTCTTATACTTTTCTTGTGTTCTTATGTAGGTCTATCTGTGCTTTTTATTTCAGTGAGTCGTTAAAGCAATAAAAGGAACGATATCAAGTGTGCGAAGAATATTTTAAACAGACTTTTTGCTTTCAAAACTGTGCTTTTTCGACCTTTCTCTGTATGGGTGAAGACCGCATTCAACTTCAGCTTGGGAGTCTTTTTCAAAAAATGCAACAAAATCCGAATAAAACAACGGATTATTGAAGATAAATGCTTCCCCTGCGCACTGATAGTCTCTTCGTCTAAATTCGAGCTGAAGAAGTTCCAGACTTTTACGTTTGAAAGCGCGAGGTTCAAAATCTTGCGTTTTGAGAGTCAAGCCTTTGTCTTACCGTATAACAATGGTTGCCATATAAAAACATAAGAAGTCAAATCAAATGCTATGGAGTGTTTTCGCTCATGTGACCAGCAGCAAGATTTGCATAATGAAACAAAAGGAAGAATTTGCATAAAAATAGAGTTCAATTCCCAAAAGAATATTTCACTCCTCCAACATGGACGCCGTTTCTTTGTTTTACTCCCCCAACATGGCCGCTGTGACGTCATGTGAAAACACTCTATTGTGATTAACTAAACGCAGTCATCTGGAAATGGAGCACTTGTGCAAATCAGCTTTGAAAGGTCTTTCTACGCGCGAAGTTGACTACTGATAATCCCTGCTTGTGTGTGTTTGCGTACGGAAAGTTACGAATAATCGATAATGGAGAATACAGCGATCGCAAATGATTTGGACAAGGAGCTCTTTTCAGAGCTCACAGTGCCCCTTGTCCAACCCTTGCTAGTACATGTGGTTGCGCCATTTGTTAACGTAGACGACAGAAACTTTTCCTTGCAAGTAAATGGGAAAATTTTGTGGGAATGGAGGAAGTTGGATGGAAATTTAAAGAAACTGTTCGCGGTCCTCCAGGCAAACCTACGTTCCATTGGATATACACTGGAAGAATCAGCCTTCGATCGCGTCGCTAATTTATTGAACACGAGAACGAAATAGTTCCTAAACAAGCTGAAAGACGAACAAAATGGGAAAAGGAGGGAAAGAAAGAAAGAAAGGTGAAACGTGGATAATGCTGGCCCTCCATCCCCCCAGAGGAGATCTCGCAAACGCCGTACGACATTGTTGCGGAGATGAGTGACAAGGAGAATGAAGCAAGGCGAGAAAGTAACCAGCTTCGAGAGCAACAAGCGGAAAAAATGTACGAAACACTGGCTTTAGGCTCCCACATATTCGCGCAGGGGCAGTAACCTTGCCACTTTAGCACTAACAGCTTTCCGTTGTGGATTTTCTTGGCAACTATCTGCTCAGCTTGATAGATGCCGAGAACTTCAGGTTTTCTGTCGCAGAATATCCGGTCACGAGAAATCGCAGCAGTTTCTGGGCCCTTATAATAGCCCTGCGCCTTACGTTTCTCCATCTTCGTAACGAATCGAATACTGAACGAAATGATATATGAAATGAATAATATATTGAACTGCGGATATGATATAAAGTGAAGCTATGATCCTCGCAGTTACGAATCCAATACTGTGGCCAAAGGAACGAACTGGAATATTTATAGTCTATTACAGGCCAAAGGGATGCTGGTAGAACAAAAAGCACCAATAGATCTCGCCTATTAGACAAAAGATTTTCAGAGAAAGCGCTGTAGAGGTAAGCCATAACTTCAAACGTTTTCAGCGCAATCTTTGTTTCGTTATGCAACGTTTGCCCCTTTCGAACGCAAAACACTCACAAACAGAAGATACTTTGACAGTTTATCATTCTAAGCGTGTTATAACTTTTGTACAACAAAAGGAATCTAAAAATTGCCCATTCTATGAAGCAAAATGGTAAACCGTGTCATAAAATGTTCCTTGCCAAATATGCGCCTATGACCGATTTTACGAAACAAAAGAAGACACAATAGCGTTCTGTGTTCATTGTTTAGTTTGTCACCTACATCAAGTTAATTTTGTTGTTGTTCGTTCATGGTTGTTGTCGTTCATGGTTGTTGTCGTTGTGCGTTCATGGGAACCAGTCATCGAAGCTCTTTCTAAGCGTTGCTGCATAATAACGCGCGATATGACAGACCTACAACGTTTTTGAACTGCAAGTAAATGTCCCGAGATCAATAGGCATTCTGCGCGATCAGAGTTACATGTGAACAACATTCATTGCTTTTCCTTGATTTTCCAATTACCGGTTTAAGTGCAACAAAATTCTAAAAGCCACACTGAGTGATAAATGCAGTACTTCACTGCCCTAATAATACTGTGACATTTTCAATTTAATTTCGTGTGCAATTTAAGGGCCAATTGAAGGTAGCCTACAGCATTGCGGCTCGAGTCGGAGTTTAGACCATTTCCGAGCTCACCGATCAGCCTCGTTTTCAAAGCAAGTCAAAGTGCGAAAGTTCTGTGATGGCTAGTCTTACTTTGCATATGAATACAACCTCATTTTCATAAGAAAGACTTCGCTCTTAGACTCGCTTTGAAAAAGAGGCTGAACTCGGAAATGAATGCCCTATGAAGGTTGGTGTGTTCATCACACATGGGCTTCCAATAACAGCGTAAAACATCACAAAAACCGCCTACAACTGCAGAGCAACACAAAAAATAAATGCAACAAAGCCAAAGAGAAGCACGGATTGACAAAAAGGAACAAGATTGAAACGGATTCCACCGAGACAATCTGGAATAGTCATTAATGCTCAGAATCGATCTTTGTCATGAAGCCGTTGCAGAAGGTAGAACTCGAAACGATTTCAATTACTGTAAAGGTTTCTGCATGGTTAACACCTCAAGCAACTTGTTTCGCAGTGACGTCGTGGGACCAGTTGAACGAAACATTGCACAGCGAAACGCCATCTTAAATGTAGACTACAGCAACTGACCTTTCTTCCAAGATACTTGTTGAGCGGCTTGGAAAAAAATGTACATATCAATCCACTCATGTACACCACCAATGGCATTATAGCAATAGTTTGCTGAGGAAAACAAAGGTTGATTAAAGTTACCAACGTTAAACAAGATAAAACGTTTTCCTCAGAGGTATCTTTGTCGGAGAGGTCGTACAACTCGGTTCAAAATTCTGCTCTTGTAGCAACCCGCAATACCTCCGAATAGGATATAATGTTTCATGAAAGCCCGTGAAATTGGTGACAAATGGCCTGGCTTGCGTTTCAGGGAAAAGTTTTCAGGAACTAAAATATTTTCTTAGCACAGTGTTCCCGAAAGGGTCTAAGTTTGAGCAATATTACAGAGTAAATCGGTGAAAACTGCCAGTTTGTTCTCGGAACTCTACAGACGACTTGAGAGATCAAAACTAAGGATGCTTTTTTGAGGGCATGAGAAGTATTTTTAAATTCGTTCTCTAATGAAATGGTGAGTGCGGAGAATGATCTTCACCGCAAACTTGCGTGCTACTATTCTTAATCAAGCAAAGTTTGCAACGTGTTAGCTTTCAAAATTAGTTGACCATCGCCTGTTGACTTAATTTGGTTAGAACCTGGACCAACATTCACGGTCAACCGAAGATAACTTGCTGCCTTTGCTTTGACATCAGGGCCATAAGCCGCTAGACCTTCGCATTCGTGGCTCTGATGCTGACCACTTAGCAATGTAGTCTCATCTTGTTCGATTGTTCGATTCAGGGCTACAAAACAACTTCTCATAACGCAACTAGACCCAGGCAATGCCCCCCCCCCCCCCCC
>BLFK01000366.1:154464-165058 GCA_014634185.1 Astreopora myriophthalma | reverse complement strand
CCCCCCCCCCCCCCCCCCGCCACTGTGAGGGCATGTGGTCGGCTTAGCAGACGTGATTGTACAATGTTTTCCGAGGACTTCGAAAGTTAAACTTGAACCTAAAGCTAAAATCAAGAATTTCTGTTAGCAAACGCCGTGCAAATATAAAACAGATTTTTGAGTTCAGAAGGTTTTGCGGAGTATTCAGAAACGTCCACTTGGCCCTGGCAATGAAATCAAAACGCATCCACCTACTAACCTTGGATAAGCCGAGAGTCTCCAGAGTATACATCGGAATATAAACCTGCGTCACATTTATAATCAACCGAACACACATGTACATCATTCCGATCTAAACGGCAAATTAAAACATCACAAAAAAACAAACAAACAAAAAACGGCATTAGTTGGTAAGACGAGATGCGTCTATTTGAACACAGAACTTGAAAATTCGTAAACTATGGAAGCATCTGTTTTGAACAACAGAAGTTGTTGGTTTTCAACACAAGTTTTGCTTCTCTTCAATGACGGAACAGTCCTATAACAATACATCACGGCAATTAAAAGTACCAGACACAACTGTATGCAAACTGCGATGTTTTCTCTATAATACCTTATTTTTGTGATAGAGGCCTTCCAAGGGATTTTGCCGACAGGCGACAAGAACTAAAAATCTGGCGACAATCTTTTTTCAAAACACCGACAACTGACACAAGAACTGACAGAAAAAGGCTGACATTTTGTTGTAGCGATAGTGACGACATACGACAGCGACCTGTCCGTAACAAAACTGGTGACGGGCTGGCTCTAAAACAAGCCGGACAAAGTGACACCAGAACCCCACTTGGAAGGCCTCATAATGGGGCAGCTATTTGATAGATGATAACGATGAACAATTACCACTGCAATGTGCAATCCGGAACAGTTCTCACACCGGTTGACACTGAAGTAAAGCACAAAACCAACGATCTCACTCGGCAAAAGCTGAGCAGATAAAGGAATCACGCATACCTGGTAAAACAGTGGCTCTCGAAACCAAGCAGTCCAGTTCGCGGCAGATCTCTTGCTTGACCGTGTAGCGAATTGAGCGCTACAATCACGTGGGTGTTCCTTTACCCCAAGGTGAAAGATGATCGTGAAGAGAATCCCTGTTCCAGCCACGATTACAACCACATACTTTAAGAGGAAAGAGACAAAAACAACAAGTACACAATAACCTAAAACTGAAGCACTAGCGACGTTATTTACATCACCACGACGTCATTATTTACACCAACAGGGTATACACATTTATCTTGTTACACCTAACAGTGAACATACCATCTAATTATTTTAAAAATATCTCATTTCATCTAACAACTAATTTTCCAGTTCCGTGCTCAGTTACCAGGCCTTTGAATAAAAGCGAGGCTGGAGTTGACCTTGTTTTGATACAAACCTCACTGCTTTTCTTATGTAAATAGAACTAGTTAGCATAAGAACAGCATGATTTACATAAGAAAAGAAGTGAGGTTTGTATCAAAACAAGGTCAACTCCAGCCTCGCTTTTATTCAAAGGCCTGGGAACTGAGCACAGAACTGTAAAATGGTCTATTTAACAAATTGACGTCAGTTTTTTATGCGTCTGTCCTGTTATTGATCATGAATTTCGTCATCACATGGGTGACGCTGAGCGAGGAGACGTTCAAGTAAATATTAAATTCAGGGGCAAGTAAATTAATTTTTTTGAACATAATTAGAGCTTTCTATTTTTTTTGAGACGAAGAGACCGCTTCTCCCACTTAAGCAAACAGACAGACAGACAGAACTTTATTTTACGTGGCACTCCACTTAGCTAAAAGCTACTTTACAGGAAGCCCACAAATAAACAGATAAATTACAAAACAAAAAGAAAGATAAAATTTAGCTAACAATCTAAGAATTTAAAAATCTAAAATGTCTAAAAGATCTAATTATTTATTAAGACATTTATATTAACAAATTAAAAATTACAATTTTAAAAAACTACGTAACTACAATAATAACAATTTCAGAAAGCTACATGACGAATACTTCTTAAAAATTCCCTTGTGCCGGCCATGGCACGAATCGAATCCGGCAACGCATTCCATGTCTTTGCCGCGAAGTACCGAAAAGACCTGAGACCATGCTTGGTGCTTCTTACTTTGGGCAATGAGAGCATATTCGTGCCCCTTAAAGGGGCTCTGTCACGATATTTTGAGGTATTTTGATCATCAACAAATTTACCTTTAAATGGAAGGAAACCTGAAAATAATGCTTTACAAAGGTGGAAAAACACCAAAGAGATAATAATAAACCAGAAAGGAACAAAGATGGTTAAGGATGGAGAAGATTGACACGGATTACAAACAACAAAATTGAAAAGTTTAGCTAAACTTTTCAAACCCATTTAACCGTGACATAGCTCCTTTAAGTTATATTTTGTGTCCTTTACCTTGAGTAGGTTTACAATGGGGGTCGGTGCCTTCTCCTGGAAACAACTATTTATTGTAATTAACATATCCTGGATACGACGTCCCCCTAGTGTGCTATGCAAGCCAATCCAATTTAGCAATCTATCGTAAGAGCCTTTCTTGTCCTTATACACAAATCTAAGCGCACGTTCATTTACTCTCTCCAGTTTCTTGGTATTCCTGGCTCCACAATGGTGCCATATCTGGCTACAATAATCAAAATGCGGTAAGATAAAAGCACGATATAGTGTTTCCTTGGTTTTACAAGGTAGAACATTCTTAAGCCTATTTACATAGGGATTCTGTTTATATGTGCCTGGTCTCTGAAAGCAGTGTGCTTGTGGACGATCAAATCTTTTGTGATATTTGTGAAATACTCATTACAGATTTCTGCTACTTGGCTTTGCTCCTTGATGACTCTTTCCTTTTCATTAAGAACAATAAAGTCATCCGGCACACGCTTTCTGGTATGCATTAATGGCCGCAAAGACTTCCAGAACTGCATAACTCAACTGATCAAAATGACGTATGATAGATTTACGTCGCAAAGCAACAACACGGTTCCTTTGAGACCCGTAAGCCTCCCATTCATCCGCCGATCTTGTCTTATTAAATTTGCGTTTAAGTGCAAAGACAGAAGGAGGTTGGAGCTCGTATCGAAAGATGACTTTGGGATTACTCTGGCGGCACAATTCTACAATTTTTGTGATTTATCCCTCAAATGTATGGCCACTCAAACAGTCCCAGATAGGACTGCATGCAGTAATCACTAAACGCGTAATAGATTTGAATCGCAGTTTCGTCGAAATAAAGGGTCACATGCGTTTTACAGGGTCAGTTTACACGTTTTTCTTGGGACTTATTCCGTTTTCGGAATGAACGGAATAGTATTCCGTTTATTCTGCTCTCGATAGCGAAATAAACGGAATAAACAGAATACGGTTTACTCGGAATATACAGAATACGTGTTTTTTGGGGATTATTTTGGCGCCCAAATTGAGCGCGGCCGCCAAATGTCAATCTTAGTCGTGTCCAGACTATTCCGAGTGTCAGTTCTCAGGTCACCTCTGCAAGAACCATTCGGTTTTCGGAATACGAGTTGTTTTGGAAAACCTTCTTCATGTTATTCCGTTAATCCTAAACCGGAATGGGAATAGACAGAATAGTCCCCAAAAATACATCCTTAATTTTCCTATATATCTCGTCAACGTGTTACTGACCAAGAAATTTGCATCAACTTTCTTGATCGTTTTGTTATCAATGCCGATTTCAGTTTCGTCACATTGGGCATTTAATCTCCGCTTTGATCCAATTACTATTACTGAGCTCAGTTTTAGCCACATTTAAACTAAGCCTGTTGGCTGTCAGTCAACATTTAAGACCAGTTAACGTTACTGAGTTCATAGGTTATAGCCAGTTTAAGCTCGGTTAACGTTTTAGCAGATAAAGTTATATTAGTATCATCGGCAACTGAACATACTAGGCACGGCGTCTCGCACTCAGTTAATTAGGGAGATCGTTACTGACCCAGTATGCTGCTTTGAGATACGCCACAAGTAACAGTGCGCGCAGTTGACCTGATTTACCATCGACGTTACATACTTTGAGTCCGGTCACATAAGTACGACCGAAACCGTTTTGATAGTTGCCGGGCTAGCACCAAAGTATGACATCTTACGAAAGGCAATCTCGTGAGTTATGCAGAATGCCTTTGTGAGGTCAATGAAAACTACGCCATTAAGGCAACCGTTGTCGATGTTAAGAGACCAGCTATTTGACGCCTCAAACAAAGCCGTTAGGGTACCATGTAAGGAGGGGAACCCTAGCTGGCAACGAGGTAGCAATGTGTTATCGCTAAGCTATTAGTGAGGTCAGTCGTAAACAAATTTCTCAAAAAAAAAAAAAAAAACGCTTGAGACTTGAGACTACTGGGATGACAGAGATAGGACGATAATTTTTAGGGTCCAATTTAATACACTTCATAAAAATTGGAGTTATCCTGGCCATTTTCCATACTATTGGATCGATAAATCCTTGTAAGGATTGACTTTGTAGAAATCACATTAAGGGAGGGTGCAACAATGCTATCAGCCTTTTTTATCAATGGCTTTCTTGCCATCAATTTTCCTCAGTAGGTTGATACAAATATCAACGCTCGCAATATTTGCGAAGTTTTCATTAAAAGCTTCCGCCACATCGCCGGGATTATTTCTTCTCAGCTTTGATTTCCAAAATATTGGCCGACTTACTACTGTTGCCTGAGCTTAGTTCGCTAATAAGATTCCATGTTTTGCACGGATTGCCCTTGCTAGCCTCCAAATTGCCGGGAAAATAGCGTTTCTTCGCGACTTTAGTTGCATTATTCGCCAAGTTTCTAGCACTAAATCGCAACGCTGCACTCTGCATTACAACTCCGACTCCGTTGCTAATGAAAACCAGCCTTAACATGACAGCCTGGCGATGTCGCAGAAGGGGAAAAACACCTCTTCGCCAGTTCTTTATCAGGTGGTTCCCTCCAGCTTTTGAGGTTTTAACGCCCTTTCGACTAATGGCTAGTCTATATAGAAAGGGACTAATAAAATTACATTGGTAATTTGCAAACACACCGAAAAGAACGAAAAAATGCGGGAAATACATTGCCATCATTTAGACATTTGATTCGGCTCATGCATAGCAAGGAGTCCGAATGAAGGCCGGTCCACAACGGTTGTTCCCGGGTGAGCCAAGCGGAATTAATAAATGTAAATTAGATTGATTCAGACGCCGTACCTCACATGAACTTAGAACAATAAATTCGATTCGAACGATGGTTCAAGCCGTGAGGTACGGCGTCTGAACGGGGCCTAACAGGTTAAAATTACCGCAAAAGCAGTGGCATCAGATGATCCTAGTTTTCCAGAAGTCGTGCTAGTTTCACTAATACCGAGAAAAATCCAAGTTACAACAAACACGAAGATGTTACAAGACCCAGTGGCCGCATACCTACAAAACAGAAAATCAACTTTCAGGCAAGTCATTGGTGAGCGTAAACTTTTTGCTACATAATTTTCTGTATCCTTTCTCAAAAATCAATATACATCCATTACAACTTTCCTTGTTTTCAGACGGCAGCATTTTCACGATGGCATGATACGACTTCAATCACAAGTGTCCTCTAGGTTTTCGTTTTCGTTACGCGCGAGACGTGACTAACCCTTAGATTACGACAGCCTCTTCTAGAACGTACCAAAACTGTCGAAAAAAGCTCGAAAAGACAAGACAAAATAATTCATTTGATAACTATTCGCTTCTTCGCTCCTTTATCACGCTTAGAACAGTGTTGCCGCTGACGTGACGCTTCCACAGTCACGTCTCGCGCGTAACGCGAGTTTGGACCGCTTATGGTTCTCACAAGCTAATTACTACTTGAGCCAAACAGGTCTTTGCTTTTCGCCGTGGTGTTGCGATCTTTCAGCGCATGCCTAAGTACATGCCTGAGTACCATCTAAATTCGAAACGTGAAAGGACATAACTGGGTGACCATTTTACCGGATATCGGCCCACGTGAAATTTGCATGACTGAACATAATTTTTACCCTTGGTGAAAGCACCAAGCCCGCCTTACCGGCAGTTGATGATCGGGTATTGTAATTGTGTATTTGGTGGGAAAGAGTGAACAGATCTGAAAGATTAGAGGGAGTTAAGTTGTTATGAACATCATGCATTAAAAGAGAGGGAAGCTTAACATAAAGCATACTTATTGGCATAACGTTAGAAGATGTGAAATTAGGGACAGCGTGTGAATTATGGTTGGCAAAGTTCATTTATCGCACAACCCTATTTTGAAGTACCAATAATTTTTCCATATGAGATTAAGCTGCCCCTCATGGGACCAAGAAGATTAAGTTAATTCAAAGAGGACAGATTGTAATTAATTGTTGCTTATGAAAATATCTGAAGTCAACGTAGTAACTGTCCATCAGTAGGATGCCTAAAATGTGTGCAATTTCACAATTAGTTTCGGCTCCATTAAATCCTTTACTAACTGCGGAACATTTTAGGAGGAACCACCCACAGAGTGAGCACAGTTACCGACAAGTGTGTAGTAAGGAAAGCAACGTAAAATAATGTAATCTTAAAATAACGGACAAAGTACATGTAAGCTAAACAAACAAGGCACGCGCATAACACACGTAAAATTGCTTGCGTACATCGCAAATAAAGCTGCGCGCGTTAAGTTAGTTAAGCAAGCACTACCCTGCGAGCAGTGGATTCTCGACTCTTATCAGCTTTGGCAGCGAAACGAAAGAGAAACCACTGCGAGCAAGCGACCCGTTCCGTCCTGATTCAGGGAGGAATAAATTGATATGAAACTTAAGGCTAGTTTGCAAACCATTTTTTTTTTCTTCGCAAGGGCGCATGTGAGCATAGTGACCTGTTTAATAACGTGTGGGTGTCGTCAGTCGCACATGCTCGACAGAAAACGGGTCGCTTCTCTCTCGTTTCGCTACCAAAGCGGACAACAGAAGAGAATCCACGGCTCGCAGGGTAAGCAAGCACCAAACCCAACGGTACAAAACTGTTAACAGCGAAAACAAACTTTTTCTACATGTTTTTCTCAACCGTAGGTTTTGGAACTCAAACGTTAGTGAAAGCGATTGCGTGACAAGAGGTAAGTTAGAACATGGATTTGTTCGCGGTCTACGTTTTGCACCCAGTTCACAGTCCGCAATCTGCATGTTGTTTCTAGTTTACCTTTTGTACCCGTTTTGTACTGACCGAAATTTGGACTGTCGGGAAATGTCTGGACGAGAGGGGAAAATCACTAGAGTACCCAACAAAAAGACAAACGCAACCCACCTACTGCGCTCATAAAAGTGGTCGCTTAACCCATGGCCAAGGTTGTTAATTAAAGGACTTTTAAAAATGAGTTTACCAAAACAGTGCGTTGTGCAATGTACTGTACTGGGGTTTGTATGGTAGTCATTGTCATCACCGAATTTTTCTTTGTTTCGTTTTTTGTCACTTACCTGATTGCAGTAAGGCCACACTTTTCGTTGTCATCGTCCGTTAACTCTGGAATTAAACTCAAATGGGAAATTTGCGACGCCGCCCAGCCGAACTGAAAAAGTACAATGAACACCGCATAATAGAAAAACTTCGCCCACTCATCGGAGTTCTCACAGCCTATACACCGGTTAAACACGAAGGGAAAACTGATTGCCACGAAGCTAACACCAACGAGATGCCAAATCTTTCGCCGACCATATTTAAAACTGCCTGTACGATCGGAGGCGATGCCCAGAAGTGGTGTACAAATTGCATCAGCAACCTGTCCTATTAATAACAAAGCGCCCGCGTCTGTGTTTGAAAATTTCACAACTTTGTGAAGATAAACCAAAACATATGTGAACCACATCGACGCCGACAGATCATTAAGCACATGTCCAACGCCGTAACAAACCCTTGTTTGCCATGCCAGTGGCTTCTTTCTTTGAGGAGCGACAGCGTAACTTGCCGCCGATGCATCGGTGTCGTCGGCCATATTCCACGATTTCCGTCGTGTCTCTGTTGTAAACTCCTACATATTTAGTTTCAATGCGCAGTTTCGTTTTTCTTTCCTTTTTTAGTTCTTTGGGCTCCAGTTTCTGTTGTCTTTTGGCCTTTTTGTCCAATTTCTTCATCTGACCGACACATGGTCACCGCCAACTGAACAAACTTCGTCACGCATTCCGAGCTCAAACGATTTCGAGACGTCACGCATATTAATTGTTTGCAAAGTTGTCATTGAAGTAGTAAACAACCCTAGTTGCTTAAACAGAGGAATCATCATTTCATGGTTAAGTCGCTATCCAGAACGTAAATATACTGCAGAAGCGTTTGTTGATGTATTCGTACTGTGGATGCCAGAGGTTCTTCTCCTCGTACCAATACAGTCATGAAAAAAGGCGACAACATTTTCTGAGAGCCACGAATAAATTTCGCAAGCGATTTTCTCTCACTAGTACTGATTACTCATAAAAAGTTGCGCTGAAAACTAGCAAGCACTGGCACCCAGGGGTAATGTCTTCACAACTAACACACACTTTTACATAGTTAAGTTGAGTCCGAAAATGACCCAGATTTTACAGCGCGATCTTTGCCACGTTAAACTTTAAGTTTACACTTTGACTTTTGCTCATTGGGGGACGGACGGCTTATACCCTCAGAAGGGTCCGCCTCGTACGAATAAAGTTCAAAAGTTAACAGAGCTGGTCAAACTGCATGAGAAATATATACAATTTTCCGGTTTTTGCAAGCCATATCTTTGGAAATGTCAACCATCAAAAACTGCAAAATTGCTGGGTGTCAAAAGCGTTTAACAATAAGCCATACAGTCTTTGAAAAATTTTTAGTTTTTAAGACAATTTCTCCCAAACTATTTGCCATATCGGGCTCAAATTTTCAGCGATTAATGATATTGCTATTCTCGTGTAATATTGAGAGAGATTTTTTTAATAGCTTCAACAGGGAATGATAAGCGTATGCTAATGAAGGAAAATATTTCCCTATCAACAGGCCCAGCTAAACATTTCCGACATTGCTGCATCCAGCAAACAAAATGTCGGGCGAAATATTTGATCGAAACATAACTTTGCCCAACATTTATAAAACGAAAAATGTTGGCTCCACGTCATCCAACATGGAATGCTAAACGCTGCAATGTGTTGGACTGTCAAGGCGGGACTTTACCGTCCCAACTTGTGATTAGAGATAAAGCGCTATTCTTCAGTAATACAAAACTTCTCCAACCCCGCTATATACGTCTGTAAATGTTGTGACTTTTAAATGGGTCATTTGAAGGAGGCTTCCATCTGTTTCATCCCAAGCTTCACGCAAACAACTACATCAAACTTGTCTATTGGGTGATTTTTCAATTTTCCAAACAATGACCTCAAAAAAGATCATACTGTTCGCTCCCAATTCCCAGGCCAACTAAACTGAAAAGAAAAGGGAGTTGTGGTAAATTACATGCACACGTAAACGTTACTAATCCTTGAATTTGGGTGCAGCTTACAGAGCGATTGTCTTCAGTCAAGACATTAGCGCTAAGCGTTGTTGACAAGAACAAGATCATCGCAGTCCGAACTATCTCCGTGCTCGCCTTGCAGGCCTTGGTTGTCTAAGAGGTGCGTAACACTATCAACCGAATAAATCACTATCCAGCGAATAAGCGCTAGCAAAACCAATTGCGTTATCCAGTGGATAGAGCTTTAACCAGAGATGGCGCTACCCATAGTTTTTCTCTTGGCCAAAGTACCAATATATGTAAACATTGACGCAACAGCTTGATTTGTAACTCTTTTAATATGAAACTGGATCACTTTCCCGATCATACGTAAGAATTGTCAATCAATTTGTGGGAACATATTAATATGATTTCTTAAATTCGGTTATATAATTTCATGTCATTTATACAAAATTAAACATCAAGCTTAAAGCTAATGTTCAGTCGCTGCATGTACATCTCTCAGCAAAATCCCTCTCATAATTTCTTTACACAAAAAGCCAGTTTAAGAATTGTTTGATATAAAAATTCACTCTAAAATGATATAAATCAATTTCTTGCAGTTCTATCTACACGTACGACAGAATATCAAAGGGAATGCAATACTTACAATGCGTGCACGCAATTTTAAACCATCGTATTGTAAGGTATCGCGCTAAAATTGAAACATTTACAATGATCGCTTTTTTTAATAACTTTCAAAAATTACATTCTACATCATTGGTTTTGGTAATTCGGCCTCCTGCACATTTCATACTGGCTTCTCTTCCACTCTACATGAGATTCATTGTTGTCGTGACTGATCAGTCAACTCAGGACGGCTGCGTGATTCTCGCGAAGTTCAATTTGCTGTAAAGATAAAGATATAAGAAAGTGGTGAGTCACTATAAATCAGTATAACTGTCCTCCGAGACGTCGCAGTCAACTTACTTACTATCTTTTAGTATAACCACATCTCTCACGAATTTTTTCAATTATGCGCGACTACGTAAAACAAAAACCAAAGTGCATTAGTGCGCTTTCTGATTGGCTGACAAATATCGCGCCACATTCTCAGGCAAAGAATTAGAGGCGAAAGCAGAACCAACTGTGACTTGCTCGCACGTGTTTTCTC
>BLFK01000366.1:118865-139632 GCA_014634185.1 Astreopora myriophthalma | reverse complement strand
CCAAAGAGTTAAATGTCCCTAAGGAAAGTGTAACCCTAACAAGCCTAATAAAAATGCTGACCAAAAAGTACTTGAATCAAGTGATTACCTGTATTTGCCCAGATGAGAATCTTCATACTTTTTCAGCCATTCAGTGTACTGCAGATGATTATCGCAGTCTTCTCTCCTTAAATGAAAAGTGATAACAACGGCTCCGTCATTCACTCCAAGTGATCAATACAAAATATCAATACCAATACCAACAAATGTCGGAAATGCTTGTGATTATGTAATGCCATACAATTATTGAACATTGATTGACGTTGATTATCTAAAAACATCGGGAACAAATGGACAACGTACGCAAATTTGGAACGAAGAGCAGGACAGGTCCGTGCACGAGGCAAAACGACCTTGTAATCTAGGCGTCGGAAATAAAACTCTAAACTTCAGTTGTCCCTTCGCCCGTTGCCAAGCAACTAGCATGTCATCTTTTTTTACTTTAAATCGTCGCAAGGATGTGGGTAATAAGGTAATATTCCCTATACTAGCAGTACAGCCAGTTACACCTCGGAAAATTCACCTGCTTTCCCTGGGTCTTTGTTTTTGTAGAAGTCTGTCCCGCACTCTCCTTTTGTCTTCTTCAAGTATCTTGCGACGATCGCATGCACCAAAGTTAAGAAGATTGAGCGCATCGAACATCAGTCCATCCTTGATTTCCTTGTCAAGACGGGAGTCGGTCGTGAAACTTGGGGAGTGGTTAACCTGTCAATCAACAGAAGAAGTTTAGGCTGGTTTAAATAAGCACGAGCAACATACTCAAGCATAGTAGCCTTTTGATAATTAGTACCTTTGAGCTGCAGGAGAGAGGGAGGGACGGAGGGATAGATTCAATAACCATCGGACCTGGCAGTGGCAACTCCACAGAGTGGCTATCGATTCTCCCACTGGATCCAGGTCGAATTGGAATTTGGAAATGTTGGTTTTTGAGGGGAGAAACCGGAGTACTCGGAGAAAAACCTCTTGGAGCAGATAAGAGAACCGACAACAAACTCAACCCACAGATGGTGTCGAGTCCTGGAATCGAACCCAGGCCACAGCCGTGGGAGGCGAGTGGTCTCATCGCTGCGCCAACCCTGCTCCCCAAAGACTCAAGAGTGTTTTGGAAGTATCTGCTCACTAAACTTTGGAAGGAATTTAAGTTTACTTTTCAATAAAGTTTCGTTTTGCAGTCTTTTTAATTTTTAATTTTTGCTTTATTATCGACAAAATAAAATGGCATTAAATCAGACCACTTACAGCTGCACCACATACTCTTATGACAGTTGTCCGATTTTGTACCATTTGATAAAATTCATCTGGGGAGTGCTGACTCAGAAATTATGGGTGATTTAGGGTATTAGCGATATTTTCACGTACCTCCAAAACCCACGCCTTCAACTTCCTATCCAGTAGAATATCAAAGCCTAAGATTTCAAAGCAAGCACTTCCTTTGTTGTGATTTGGAAAACAGGTTCTGTAGTTGTGTTTCAGGATTGGATGCGCAGTAATTAACGTTTTGATGATCACATCCTGGGAAAGGAAACAAGTCACATATAAACCAAAGTAATTAAAGAGTCAATCACCTTGTGAAGGAAATATTCCCTTTCGCAAAGCACAAATTGAAGAAATTCACGAATTGGTTTTACAAGCCAATCATCACGGAAAGCAAGTAAATGCAGCCGGTGCCAAGCGCAGCAAAACGAGAGTCACTTAGTTTTGCACCTAATTGGTTGAAAAATTTGCGCAAGTATTTTGATCGGCAATCACTGAGCAAAACCAAAGCAATCTCATAATTACTTTCGACACTCAGCTGAAAACTGCTTTAATTTGACTGATTTCTTTATCAAAACATAGCTAAAACAAATAATTACTGCTGCAGTATATCCTATACCACACACAAAGGGGTGTAGTCCGGCAGCCAAACGCTTATTTTCCACATAAGCTTGCAAATGGTTCCATACACCTTTTTTTGCATTTTATTGCAGTATTGGGTATTGTCTTTAATAATCCGTTTGATGACACCCCACCAGGTTTGGGCGTTAAGAGATATTAAGCGTTTAGTTTCCCCTTTACGGACAGTCTTCCACATAGAATTGGGCTCGGTGTGGTACCTAACGCCTGCCATGTCATTGGTGATTTTTGTAAAATTCTGGATGCGCGATATCATGTCAATTGCATGGCAAGCTTTATGTCTCCTAATATATTTCTGGTGCGAAAAATGCTTCAAAGGAAGACAAGAATACAGACCCTGCATTTGATGAAGTCATTGGTGAGATTTGAAAGATAGGTCACGTTTGTGGAATTCAGTTGAACTGTATCATCAGTACCAGCTATTTGGCGGGAAAGCGCTTCTGCGAAGATCCCTTCTTGTGAAGATTCAAGATCACTTTTTGGATGACATTGCAGTCCTCTCCTCACCTGGACTGTCAAGTCTCGTGGTGTTTAGACAGAATGCGTCGACTGTATTGCATCTGGCTGGCGACACAGAAGACGACACACAAGATCTCTTGATCGGGAAGCTCGCTAAAATCATCTCTGACGAAGTAAAGCAGATAGATCATGACCAGTCTCGGTATGATATAACAAACACCAAGGAAGATATGTCGACGTCAGTTAGCCAAACTGTCATGGGTCTTCTAGCGGCATTAACAGATAATTTGAAGGACACTTTCCCAGCACTTCATAATTACCAACATAATTACCAGTGTTCTATCCAACAAACCTGCAAATCTGCAGATAGCCCTCAGTAATTTAATCAGAGACTCGAAGTCATTAATAAATCGGCTGTATCAGTTCAGAGTAACCTGTACTTATGATGAGATACTGCGATTCAAGAGGTCAGCAGCCCTGGCAGCAACAAGGGATATTAAACTAAGTGGAAACAACCAAGGAAGTCTGGGGTTTATACAAGCTGTTGCAGACAACTTTGGCGCTGACAAATCTTCTCAGAATGGGAAGATAACACATTCACTCGCCATGCTCATTACTCAGGCAACGAATGCACCAGATGATGACCAGAACATAAGAGAATCTATTCCGAGAATTTCGAAGTCGGACATGTGGAGAGAAATATATTTTGGGATTCCGGTGCAACGTTACCAAGGTCCAAAGACCAATGTACCAATGGCGGACAATTGCTCTAAAAAGAGTGTTCTTCCCCTCAAGGTTCTTCGCAGTGCCATTCTTTCAGAAAGAGCAAAAGAACTTGACATAGCTTTCTTGAGGGATGTTACCAACAATGAAGCGTGTCCGGAATACAATGGGTACAACACTGTGGTGTCAAGGCAACAAGGAGTTTCGACGCAGCCAAAGACAAAGGCAGTTTATCTCCCTCTTATCGACATGACGCCATCCGACTCAGACACAATAATGACGGCTCTTCACAAGGCAAAGCGACTAACCAAAGAACGAGGCCAGAAGAATGCCATTTTCACAAGCGACCAACAACTATATAAAGTTGCCGTCGAAGTGCAGTGGGCATATCCAAGGGAGTTCTCAGACGTTATCAATCGTCTGGGAGCGATGCACACATTGATGAGCTTCGCTGGTGCAGTTGGCACCCTGATGCAGGGATCTTGCTGTCATGAAATCCCTTTGTTCTTACTTGTATAGTATGTTTCGTTGGTGTTAATTACTTATTCTTAATGTCTCTTTGTGGTAAACCGTAATTAGTACTTTAAAAATAGCTTGTAAGTTTATTTGTTCATAAAGTGTTGATTTAGTATAGTGTTGTAAATGTAGGACCGTTAAGATAATAAGTGTAAGTCAGATGTTAGAAGAATTAATTATTGTGAAATTAATATTCGATGTATAAAAGGAAGCAAGGCGTGGTGAACGTTGAATAGAAAACAGTTGAGGGAAGCTGAACGAAGAAGACAGTTGAGAAGAGAGTCGCAGAGAGATTCACTGCTAAAGAATCGTTAGCAGGAACCGACCGAAATCAAAGACAAAATCCTTTTGTCAGCGGCGGTAACAAAGTTTGAGCTGTGACACTGAACTGTGAACTGCGCTGAACTGAGAAGGAAAACTGATAAGGTTATAAAGTTGAAGACGAAAGAGAAGGACGAAAAGCTAAAGAGTTGACGGTGGCACTGTGACAGGAAAGAGAAATTGTAGTATCTGACTGAGGACGGCAACGCGTACAGGAGAGGTTTGCCGTGGAGTTTGTATTGTTGGCTGAAGTTTGCTGTTTAGTTGGTGATTTGGAGCGCGAAAGGAGGAACTATACTTGTAAGTTAAATTAGTTCTTAAATTAAAATCATCCCAATTTTTTTTTAATTTATGTTGGTGAGTTGTGTGCTTGTGGGAAGGGGTTTATGCAAGTTTTTTGTTTTGTATAGTTTCCTGGGTCATCCGGACCCACGTCACACTTGCCTCTCAGAGGTTCTGGAGTCAACCCTTGCTGGAGTAACGAAAATGATATCTGGTAAGAAATTCCCACAGAATATCAGGGCAATGAGGCTAGTTCTTGAAGAGTTGCTGAGAAGCACCATGAGCGATGGCAGCATCAGTACAATGGAAGAACTGTTAACACGCCTTGACCATGCTGCAAGCGCAAGCAACACATCCAAGCTGTGGGTCGACTGCTTCATCAAGCCTGTCTTCATCATGATGTTATACATACGAGCCGAGCGAGGAGGTGACTGGCCACTTCATTTGGTAGCCGTGAAGCAAATGCTGCCATATTTTTTCGCGTCTGCTCACTTGAACTACACCCGATATGGTCTCTACTATCTGCGTTCAATGGATAGCTTAGGGTAAGAAGAGCTCTCAAAGTTCATGAAAGGCGAGCACGTGATGCACCATGTCCCAGGGCTATGGAACGGCATTTGGTGTGACATGTTCATCGAGACAACTTTCATGCGCTATGGTCATGTTCCCGGTGGGATTATTGGAATCACCTTGAAGCCTGAAACTCTCAAGACATGGGCTCTTGGTCAAGCTGTGTATTGATCCGCTTGATCCCACATCACATCCACCAACTATCGTGAACATTGTGAGTGGTCAAGTGGCGAATGACACAGTAAATGTTCAAGACGCAGTAGCAATTGGTACCAAGCAAATGCAAGAATTCGAGAAAGGCTGGCCAGAAGGTTTCCGGAGTACAATATCAAAGAAAGTCAAGACTGTTTCAGACAGTAAGAAGCATATCAAGGTTGGGTCGCAGAAAGTATACGATACTTCAGTGATTTACAGTAGAGTGATAGGCATCCAAGCAAGTTCAAGGCACATTGATATCAAGAAAGTATTAGGTCATGCGCTGGCTCCTGTGCCGACGTCAATGTTTCATGATTCTGGTGCAATGAGAATCTGCAAAGCAAAGTCGGACTTAAAGAAGCGTCATCGCGATGCAGTACGTCCAATGTTGCGGCAAGTGTGCTGGATGGCTCTGCTGTCCTGCGGGCTGTCCATTGGCCAGCTAAAGGTGTCATCGCCGACTTTGTGGAGAATATCAAGGGTTTCCTATTAAAGAAACTACTTGATTCTGATTTTTACTTGATCTTCGACAGATATCGCGAGTACAGCACCAAGAGTGTAACAAGAGACGCAAGAACATGTGAGGCAAGCACGGTGTATCAACTCACAGAGAACACGCCTCTTCCATCACAGAAGGCTGTGCTAACCGTTTCTTCTAACAAGAAGCAGTTGATGTCCATCATTTGCAGCAGCATTATAAACGATGAGGAATTCCATGCTCAACATACTACCAGGAACAAGCTGGTTATCACAGGCATCGACGATGTCCTAACCGAGATCCACAAAGGGGGTTGTCATTGCAAGGGAAGATATTGCAACATCTCACGAAGAGGCAGATAACATCGTTGCCCAACAAGCTATCATGTGTGCAAAGGAGCATTCTGGTGCTACAGTGGTTGTTAAGACAACGCAGATGTGTTTATCCTGCTCCTCTTTCATTATTTGAATGGACGCCTTACTTGTCCAATGTTTATGATCTCACCGATTCAGCAAAGATCACTTATCGACATTAAGGCCACTGTACAAGCCCACTGTACCTACATACTTCGGGATTGGCAAAGGAACTGTCTTGAAGAATCTGATTGCTGCTCCCAACTCATTATCGCTATTTGGCTGCCTATATGCGCCGTTATCTGACGTCGTTGACCAGGCAACAAAGTTCATCGGTGCTTGCTACGGCAACCGAGTAGGCGAGGAGACGATGTCCGATATCAGATACAGGATCTGGACAACGAAGTTTGGAAATACAGCAACTTCAGCCCCTAAGATACAAGCACTGCCGCCTACTACAGAAGCTTTTGTAGAGAACGTGAAGAGGTCCCACCTTCAGACGGGCACTTCGAAAGCCGCACTGTCCCTCGATCCACCTGCTTTTGATCCTGTGGAATATGGATATGTGAGACATGGACCTTCCAAGACGTTGCTTCTAACAACTGTGCCAGACGGTGTTAAATTGGTACCAGATGAAATCATGACCCTGATCAAGTGCAACTGTGAAGGCGCCTCAGCATGCAGAAACATGAGGTGCAGCTGCAGCCGCAGCAAATTGCCGTGCACTCTGTTTTGTAAATGCAATGCTGGAGATGAATGTCTAAACGAACTTACCAAGACGGTAGCTATACCAAGAGAGGTCACCGATTAACTGTTAAGTCTTATGATATGCAGACGTCTTCAAGCATAACGTCAGAATCAAGGAACGGTGCTATCGACTGATGGCTTAA
This sequence comes from Astreopora myriophthalma, assembly GCA_014634185.1. Classification (NCBI taxonomy): domain Eukaryota; kingdom Metazoa; phylum Cnidaria; class Anthozoa; order Scleractinia; family Acroporidae; genus Astreopora; species Astreopora myriophthalma. The sequence goes on along the minus strand of BLFK01000366.1, from coordinate 132,913 downwards.
ATTAGAGTACTGTTTTATTTACTTTGGCAAAATGAGGTCAACAGGAATCTATAACCCAAGTCAACACGCAAGTACTGTGACGTCATGAAAGGGCCCCGCAGTCCAGAAAATTTACAAACTAGTAACTTGTTATCAGATGACGTCCTAGAAACACTGTCTTATGTGTTTGAATCATGTGCGACTAAAAACAACACAGAAAATTGAATATGTTGATTACTTGCTACTTTTATGACATTGTGAAATATGTCCCCACCCTCCAAACCCAATAATTCCTGATGCTCAACAGTAACGGACAGTCATCACTCAGGTTATTGCTAAGGGGTATGTTTTTGATAAGAATTCACACAAAAAAAACATTGTATGGAAGTAAATGCAAGGTATGTCACACTGGCTGGCCGACAAGTGTAGCTAACACTGAATTCAAGGCTGCATAAGACTAGAAAACTTTTGTCTGAATCCGCTTCATTCCTAGCCATATAAAACACATCAAGACCCTACAAAAACTCAAGACAAGCAAAAAACTGAGGCCACAAGGCAAAGGGAAACGTTGACCATTTGTAACCCATACGTTTTTTTGGTTCGATCAAATGAATCCACAACAAATTTCAAGTAAAAGCAACAAGGCGTTTTTAGTCATCATTACCCTGCAAGCAGTGGATTCTAGTCTCTTATCCGCTTTTGTAGTGAAACGAGAGAGAGTCCACTGCGAGCAAGCAAATTCAGGGACGAATAAATTAAAATAGAACTGGAAAAACTAGTCTGCAAACCAGTATTTTCAGCATAACGTGAGTGATAATGTGACGTGATTTATTGACGTGTGGGTGTCGTCAGCCGCGCATGCTCGACGGAGAACGGGTCGCTTGTTCGCAGTGGTTTCTCTCTCGTTTCAATACCAAAGCGAATGAGAGAAGAGAATCCACTGCCCGCAGGGTACATGTAAGTACATCATAAGCGCTAAATGGAAAAATCCCTGCCTAACCTTTTCAAGCTTGTGCCCACCCTCTCTAGGAAAAAAGTGTCTATGAAGAGCACCTGACTGTGTACAAGGGTGCAAATTGAATGGAACTTTTATACTCATTAACCTTTTTTCCTTTGGACAATGACATTGGCTGATGTTTCAAGAGGGTGGTAAAGGGTATTTTCGTGACTTGTTTAATTCGCCGTGAACCATGATTTTCATCATGTCTTCGTTTTCGTAAATTGTGAAAGGACCGTTTAATTTTCCGTGAAACGTGATCTACATGTAGACCCCCCTTTACCACCCTCTTTCAACAACCTGAGCAGACGACGTCATCGTCAGAGTCACGTGGTCTGAGCAGACGACGTCATCCTCAGAGTCACGTGGTCTGTGTAATTTGTCAGTTGATCAAATCTCTTTAGTACTCTGGTCATTGACCTTATTGGTCAGTGGAAAGGTCATCTTATTGGTCATCTGTCAGGTGAGCCATGATGTTATTGGCTGTGAAGACTAACTTTCAACAGCTATTCCTAGATACAGTATACTCATAAGTTATGCTTCCCTCCTCAATTAGCTTTGCTAAATGCAGGCTGTGTATTCCTTTAATGTATGCACACAGAAGTCATTGATATAAAAATGAAATAAAAATTAAATTTGAGGACTCCTGTTTCTGCTCAAGGACATTTGCAAAACTCGACCACATGGTAGATTTTCTAAAGAAAAAGAGTACTTAAAGGGATTTTTCACAATATGACATTTCAATTACCTCTATGGCACCCCATATCTCTTTAACATCATAGCCATTGTCATCAAACCACTTGTTTATAGTTGTGATTCGCCTTGAAAAAGTAAAATAGTTTGGTATCATTAAGTTTATATACAATTGCATGTTTTGGACTTGCATATTTTCTGCAAAATTTGCTTGGTTAGTGTACTGCAAACGTTTTCGGCAACTACATGTACAGTGGATGGCAATCATCACTGACAGCATTTTGAAAGTGCAAAGCGTATTCAATATTACGTTCTGTTGGATTCAGCATACAGACCAGGCCTGGCCATTGTTCAAAGCTTGGATAAAGTCACCATTCTTTTATAGTCAGTGTTAACAAATGGACCAAGGCCGTGTTAATGAACAAGGTTTTTGATGAATAAGAAGTTATGTAATTCCCAGAGCGGACGTAAAGGCGGCGTTTATATATAAACATGCATTCCCGCATTGAATATATTATTAATGTTATAATAACATTGCAGTTTTCGAGTAAGATAAAAGTTTTTTTGGTTGGCCATTTATCCCTGGTCATTTTTTGCATTCGGACACAACACATCCAGCTTTCAAAATTCTCCAAGACAGAAAAACATAATAGATTATTATTTTTTTTGCAGAGGAATATCAATAATGAAGAGTAGATAGGAACTTATCCAACGGATGAAGTTACCCAAGCTTTAAACAACTGGGGCCAGAATTTGACATCACTACAAAATACATGTACCACCAGTTGCAGCTATGTGTAAAACATGTGGCATAAAAATGATGTAATTGGTTTAACTTATCAAGCATTGCATGTTTGGCCATCAAAACATTCGGTGTTTAAAGGACTGTGCGAGCAAGTTTCACAAAATAATGGTGGTCAAATTTGGGTATTGAAGACTTCTTTGAGAAAATTTTATACCCCTGCTAATGCTACAATAATTACATCACGCTTCTGTTTTTTTATAAAATTAGAAGCACAAAAGTTTGCTTAACCAGCTGTCAACCCAGAATGCTTAATGCACAAACACAACATTTCATAGCCCGTTAGGTCATGGTAATAATAATAATAACAATAACAATTACAATAATAACGGCAATGATAATGTCAATGAAAATGTATTAAATTAATTATTTTTCTTTTAGGTTATAAATAACGCTTTTTCCCCCCAAGAAAATAAAATATGCTCCACCGTCAGATTTGAATTATGTCTTAAATAATTACTTCTGTCTTTATCTTTTATAAAATTTCATAAAATTTTCGTGACCACAGTGAAACCTGGCTGGTTTTAAAATTTATGCTCCATTCAAATTCGGCATTATAATTACAATTACCTTTTACTTCCAGTCTCTTCATCTCTTATAAAATCTTTACTGTGTTTGTTAACAGCATAGTTTGTAAGATGCATACAGATGTCATCCTGCAAAGGGAAAAAAATGAAGCTTGCTATATGTAGCATTTCTCCATTTAAATTATTACATGTATCAGTATTTGACAAGGATACAAACGAGAGACTCATTCACTTAAAGCAACCAGTTTTTGTTTCTGTTTCTGTTTAATAGCAGAGGGTGCTTTGCCTTACAAAATAAAATAAGAATGAATTGCATGTATGATAAAGGTACAGTCATGTATAAGCTACAATATTATGTAATAGCTGGGTCTATCAAATTTCCTCTCAGTTTGCATCAACTAGTTTTACAATCATCTTTCACATAATCAGTCCTCAACAAGTATGCCAGTGCCCAGTAAACTACAGAGCAAATGAACTTGAAGTGGCTTTGACAGCTTGAATCCCTCTGGAAGGTATGCAATTGCATCTTAAAAGTGATCAGGAATTACTGTATCTCGCACAGATAGAAAATGTTTGCAGTCACAGTCTATACTTGGGCAAGCAGCAGGAACTTTTTTTTTTCAAAACTATGGGCTATACGTATACTGTCTTACCAAGTTGCTGTTGCTTGGATCCACATACTTCACAGTGGCAAATCTTCCCAATCCATCGTCATAAACGAATATGCGAAGAGGATCACAAGATGTCACCAACACATACACCCTCAAATCAAACTTGAATCCATCAATGAGAAAGGGCTTGGAAACATACTGTTGACAAACCATGTGCTCCCCAGGCTTCACATCCTACAGAGGTTACATGCAAAACGCTTTTTTATCGAAATATGTACCAACAAAAGTTTTCCATGTCATGGTATGTAGCATGTAACATCAAAATATTATTGTTGATTCCTTTACTAGTTAATATTTTTCTTTTAGAAGAAAATTATTGCAGCATTTGCCTGTTTTACCTTAGGATTTTTGGTGAGGAAAATCCCCTTTCCTTGACTACCACTGTCTGGTTTGAGAATAAAAGTTTTATTCTTTTTCTGCCTGCAGTAGGCTTGAAATTCCCCATAGCTACAAAGCAAACATTATTATTTAGAGATTTAACAATGACTTAACCTTAACACCACATGCATGCATTAATAACATGTGATCTGAGTAGCCATGTCATTTAACCAATCACGAACAAAAGAATTATATTTGCATAAAAAGAGAGTTCAACTCCCGAAGGATTAGTTTGGAGACTAAGGGTGCTTTCGATTGGGAAATCCGGATTTAGATCTTAAAATCCAGATCTTCGGATTTCCAATCAAACACAAAATCCGAAAACAGATTTCGCCGTGGATTTCATTAATTGAAATCCTTCCCTGACATGGATTTCAATTAACAAAATCCGTCGCGAAATCCATTTTCAGATTTTGCATTCGATTGGAAATCCGAAGATCCAGATTTTAAGATCTAAATTCGGATTTCCCAATTGAAAGCACCCTAAAGACGTCACATGAAAACCACTAATAGTTATCATATTCCCTTTTAGCTTTAGTTCATACTAATGTCTTGTATTTAAGAATCTAGACAAAGGCACTATTTCAAATAGGTCTGAGTGTGATGATGGGTTTTTGGATTTTGGCCTTGAATTTCTGGAAAAAGTAGCAAAGATTTGGAGTGAAAGAAAACCCAAACTAAATGTGTGTGTGTGGTTATTTTAAATCTAATTGCAGTTCGTATATCTCAAAACAAATTTCAGCAAATCAGTCAAAAGCAAATTCATTGAAAAACTGCCTAAATTTACATGCTTTAGGCCATGTGCCCTTCAGTTGTTACTGAGCTACATTGTAAGGAGGCTACTCAACAACAGGAAAACAGGGGAGTGCAATAATTAGCCATTGTCCAGCAAGGACTGCACTGATGTTTCACTGGCCAGAAGAAATTAGGACCAGTGTAGTTACACAATAAAGTTGAAGCTCTCATTGATCACTGACTGAACAGACAGCTCCAGTAAATATTATGAACACCTGTTAATATTAATTATGCTTCTTTAGGGTGTTTCCTTAAGGTAGCATCAACCTTGCAGAGGAACCCCTCCATTGGATGCCTCCTATAGTATTTAAGAGGACAATTCTCATTATTCACGATCAGAGGTCAAAACCTTGTTCCTTGTGTATGACTTTAGCCATGTGTTTGTTGTTCATGGCTGTGAATCAGTGTCTGTTTTTAAAGAGCTCTCCTTGGTTTCTTGTTCCATTGTTTTGACCTGATCTTCTAGTCTAGTGGCAAGCTCAATGAGCTTCAGTCTTATTCCCCACATGTTTAGTTACTCACAAAGCCTGTTCGCCAACCACAAGGCAGTGGCACTGACTTTGAAGAGTCTTCCTAATTTGAGTGTTCCCATCAGAGAGCAGTTTTGTCTAGCCACCATCATGATAATACAACGGTTCCACACAGGCCTGCAAGTTTTGCAGCAGTCATCCAGTCATTGGCAATTTTTAACATTATAGTGTTTGGCTCAATAAAACAAATGACGCAGCTCAACAAAATCAGGCTGAAAGCGGAGGCCTTAACGAAATGGTGATATCCCCCAGTACATGCAGTCATGGTATATTAATTACCAGACTGGGTAATAACCAATGATAAGCTATGTTTTTAACCTAGACTTCCACTGTGCCAAATACCTTTTAGTTTCCTGTTTACAGTCATTATAAACAGTATGTTTCTACCATTTATCACATTTATGTACTCACTCTGCAGGTAGACACCATGTCTTAGGAAATACGGCGTAATCCTTAGGAAACTGCTTCCACAAGCGGTTCATGTTTCTGGCCAGGAGGTCTTTGCGGCATATCTCACTCATACCAGGAAAATGGTTGATTTTCTGTTCAATTTTGATATACAAAGTAACAGTTCTTCGAGTGATGAAACAGACCACAATGAAGAGGTGGACTGGGTGGTACCCCTAAACTCTTTGTTACACTAAACAATAACTTGCAGAATGTCCTGCAATAATAATATTTTTTTGTTGCGACACAAGTTGCAAGAAAAATTGTCAAGTGTAAAATAACCCACTGCATTTACCTTTTTAGCAATCTCTTGTTGCTTCAATTGTAGTAAAAAGGAAAAGTTGGTTTTACTTTCCATAATATCACAAAACCTCAACAAATTTCCTGTTTACAATTTAAACGTATCATCAATGTAACATCTTTCCTGTGCAATTTGTGTTGCAATGTTAATTTTCTGGCATCTGCAGCCAGTGAAAATGCCCCTTGACCTAATGTGACCATCCACATTGAGACAAGTTGCACGAAACATTGACATGACTATCATTGAGTTTCAAGCAATTTGTACATGTATCTCAACAAGCTTAACTTCTGTCAAAACAGAAGTAGCATGCCGAGATACAAGTTGAGCAGCCAAGGGTTGGTGTAGTAGTGAGAGCACTCAATCACCTCTCACCACAGTGTCCCAGGTGTGATTCCCAGACTTGGTGTTACAGTGTTGTTCGAGTTTGCTCATTCTTGCCCTTGCTCCAAGAGGTTTTTCTCTGCCGTGGGTAGACTGGGTTTCCTCTTTCTTCTCAACATCAATTATTTCTTCTTTAGAAAATAGCTCAAGGAAAATATGCATGCTGATTGGTTAATAATCGTGTTTCTATAACTCGATAGAAACACAAAGAAGTCGTAGTCACAGGCAAGAGTCACGGCATTCCCGTGTGTGCTGACGTGCAAATTGCGTGGTGTAGAGAATCTACGTTTTGATGATAGATAAAACTATCAAGTTTTCTTCGTTTTTTGTAATTTTCCTTGGGCTATTTTCTAAAAGAAATAGAAAACATTTTCTTCATGTTTCTATCGAGTTATAGAAACACTCGTGAAAGTTTGGGAGTACTCAAAAAAGCTGTGGAAACACTCGCCTGTGGCTCGTGTTCCCACAGCATTTCTCGTTCTCCAAAACCTCCACTCTTGTTTCTATAACTCTATAGAAACATGGAAAATGTCCCCAATTAGTGTCCAGTCACTAAATATATTTTTTGACACTTAAATAAAGTTCATTCTTATTATTACAACAAAATTGCGTGACAGAAATTCCCAGTTGTAACACTGCTTTTTTTGTGCTTATTGTTTGCACATCACTGATGCAATTTTGAATAATTCTTTGAAGGATTGGAGTGGAGAAAACTAGCGTATTAAATGAATAAAAATCTCTTTTGTTTAATGGTCAAGAATCAACAAAAACTCAATTCATCTCTTCTACCAGGTCTGGGAACTGAAACCCAGACACACTGGTTGGAGGCAAGTGCCTTCACCACCATCACTCAGGTCCCAGGGAGTGGAAACTTTCATAATTATCAGTCTGGATACTTATGAATAGTTTTATGTGATTCTGTGATGTTGATCGCTAATTCACACACACAAAAATATTCAATTGCTGAAAATTTTTTTGTACATATATAGAGGATACTACACGGTGGCAAGTTTGACTGGCAAGAACACTGTGAACGAGTGAGATATTAGTGAGCTTTTATTAAAGCAACCAGAACGTTGCTGTCCTGGATATCAAAAATAAGAACTGGAAATTCATCTTTGCTCTCTTTCAGTGCTGTGACTTGATATTGTCATACTATAGGAGTTAAAGCAAAAGCTTTCAAACCGATTGTTTGAGACAAAATAAAATGTTCATCAAGTGAAACACCAGATTTCCAGTTTCTGTTTGTGATGTCTGGGCCGCCAGCATTCTTGTTGCTCAGCTCACTATCGCTTTTTGCCATGATGAGAATGTAAAATTCATATCTTTGTCGCCAACATGTAACATCTCTTTATTATAAATTATGGAGACCAACCAAGTTCATTCAGAAAGGCTGGAAAATGCAAGAATAATGAAGTCATTGAGTGATATGACACTCAAAAAGTAGCAAACGGAAATACGGAAATCCCAGTGGATTCAATCTACAAGGGGTTTACTCCCCAGTAAAACACCATTTAATAAGACATTTTAACTCACACAAAACCAACTCCCTTCCATAAACGGTCTCACATCTCCTGACAATTGACTGGTTCATTGTTTCAAGTATTGAAATGCACAACTGGGATTGCCTCATCTGCCTGATTTTCTTCCTTGCTCATTTGGTATCTACTGAAAATGCGGTGTAAACACCTAACGAATCCGCATCCTATCTCCGTGACACGGATCCCAGTGTCAATCACGAATCCGGAAACCTTTGCATTGCTGAAGTCCACGTGTACGGGTATTATTTTATGAAAACACAGTCTTTAATTGATAGTAAGTTTAATTGTTAAAAGCTAATTGAATAGTAGAGTTTGAATCGCAAAAGATGTGACGCTCTTAAATTGTTGAAAACCATTATTTCTAAGTTTAAATGGAAGCAAGACAGACAAACGTTCCCTTATACTCTAATCACTTTAACTTAAGTACTTAATTCGAAAGTTTGCCTGATTTCTGAAACTCAAGTTAACCAGCTGAGCTAACAGAGCCATTGAAGTCACTATGCTAGCTGCTTGCAATCCTAGCAGTTAATAAGTAGTTAATATGTTTTTTTTAACTTTCAATCCAACCTGATATCGCTTCATTTCCATGCATCGCTCAAGAGCAACAGAGCAGTCAGTCCAAAACAATGTCCAATCTTCATCTTCTCCGACTTCTTTCATCCCAAATCGCTTCGTCACCCGACGTACTATCAAAAGTAAAAACATTGTGAAACGAAAGAACAAGATCCACAGCTTTTAATTGTCACTTATTGTGGCATATCAAAAGTTGAATAACGTTTAAAGTTCAACAACACTTACCGCTTTCATACTTGCAGTTTGTCAAGCATACGCTCATCCACCTATTTAAAATAAATTAACAAACAAATCTTTTGTTCTATAGCAACTTCCAAGAAAATAACGTTGCAATGCTTTTGCCTTTGAATTCCTTACTTCTTTTTCTTCCTTTTCGCCTTCCCTTTCTTAGGTATTGCCTCTCGTTCATCAGTTGTAGCTTCGGCCGTAACTTGCTCTGAAACATCTTCTCCTCCACTATCTTCACCCTCGCACTCGCTGTCGCCACGAAAGCTTAAATCACTCTCGTTGTCACTAATTTCCCCTTCGAATTCATTGTCAGCCATAATAAACTGTTTACGGTTCTTTGAGGGCACAATGAGGAGAACAAATTACTCACGCCTTCGAAGCCAACGCGCTTTAGAGGCCATGTTGATTGTCGTTTGGTTGTTTTTGCTCGGGTAGCAACTAGCTGGCTTCTGATTGGCCACTTCGTTGCTATGAAACTTTGCTGCTATATTAGTGCTTAGGCCCTCCTCAGAACAAAAGCGGCTCCCAGCACTCCTCCCGTGGAGGCTGAGACAGCCACGGTCATACAATTCATCCAATCAAATGGCTTAGCATGAAAGCGATTGACAGCTCATTTTTTATGCCACGCGTTTTTTTTTTTTTTTTTTTGCACAAGAGGAGAGTGCTTGCAACCATGGCAACCACTTTTCGCGGGAATTTCAAAGAAAAATAACTTCATCTACTTCTGCTTCTGCTGATTGCTCCTATTTATGGTCTCCTGTCAACGAATCCATCCGCTTTTTGAACCCTAAATGGGGCCCATGTACTTGTGATAGGTTTGCCTAGTACTATAATACTCAGCTGTCGTCGTATAAATCGAAATTCGCATCGCTTGGCAGCTCTGCCGCGGATGCTTAAGTAACAATTAGTACGTTAAGTAACAATTAGTACGTTAAAATTGGTCATGTCCACCGATCAGTTTCATTGCGCCCGCCGTTACAATTAAGGCGCTGTTACACTAGGAAATTTCTCCCGGACCCAGCCTCGCAATTTTGTTGCCACAAAAGTTCTCACGCTGCGAGACAATTTGCACTAGGCAACGTTTCGTTCGACTTTTGATCGTTTCGTTTCGATTCGCGTTTCGTTCACTTTTGATGATCACATGAAGACAGGGGGTTTTCATTGGTTGATGCCGCAAAACGTTGCGACACTAGCTGCAGGATAGGTGTTACACTTCGCATTACGGGGAAAATTCCTTGCAACGTTGCGACACGCCTTGCGGAAAGTAGAATTCACGTCTACTTTTTGCAACTATTGCGGAAACAAACAATATTGAGAAATGTCTGTGGCAGGGTATGTTACACGGGGCAACGGTGATGTTTCTTTTACCGCGATTAACAGATCTCCTTATTCAAGGTCCTGGCCAGAGGGCTGTATACTACCAACCACAGCGTTATGCGACTAATTGAGCGGATGTGCGCGAATCACTGATTTGCAGGGAACATGATTGATTATTCATAATTGATCAAACGACAAATGTAAATGAAAATTCGCTGTGAGGAGCCTTGAATGGGCCAAAATTGGCTCACTGGGTTTCATCAGAAAACTAACTCTTTTGATTTCCAGCAGTGCTAACTTCAACTTTCACTGACGGCTTTTTGAGGATCTAAAATACGTTGTGCAGTATTTATTGAAGTGATTGTGATATCAATCGCTTACCCCAGAACAGTTAATGTGGATGTCGTGTGTGTGTATAATTCCGAGATTAGGGACCAGCCATTATTTATGGAGCGGGGGAAAGTAGGGAGAAAAGGGGGGGGGGGGGTAGGAAGCTTTCTTTTTAATAAGGCGGGGGTGAACCTGAGAGCCGTTTTTCCGCCGCTTAAAATACGAGTTAATGCAAATATCTGGTTCACGTTTCAAGCAATGCCAAAACCCTCTGCTCATTACACCAATCGATATTTCATGGTGTTTTCGACAATTTTTAGATGATTTTGGGGTATATTTGGGAAGAGCTAGTTTTTCTCACAAGAGAATTAAAATTGTGAGAAATAAGAAATAGTGCAGATTGAAGTTTTGAAGTTTGAAATTAGTTTATGTACACCTAAAGAGTCCCCCTACCAACTTCAGGGGCCTTTAGGTGGGAGTCATCTGTCTGTTTGTGTTTCAACACTAATCTTCTTCGTTTTCCCTTCTCTAAACCTCTCCAAATTTCAGTCAAAGTCGGGTGTACCTCCACCTTAAAAGGGCACTGGTACGGTAGTTGTACTGTTTTTAGGTCATAGAGATAGATAGATAAATTAATAAAATATTATTTCGCAACCAAAAGGCTGAAGTGCATAATACTTTACAAATTTTACAATGATACACTATATATACTATACTGAAATACATGAGTACAATGACTAATTTAAATTAATTTAGAATACTACAAAATGCTAAAATACTAAAGTCCGAATAATAGGCAGGTAGCTAATCGAACGCATAAATTATTTACACAGTATTGTTGGCTAATCGGCACATGGCCGGAATGAATGACCTCTGAAAACGCATGGTGCGCGCACCAGGGAGGTCGTACTTTCTATTTCTCTTTAGGTTATAATGGTTTACATGATTGGGAGGAAGTAAGTGAGATAGTTTGTGGTTATCCAAAATTACATTAAACAACTTAAAACACTGTTCCTCGCGCCGAGACCACAAAGTGTCTAGATCATAGGTACTTAAGCACAGACTGTAGAAACAATCAGGTAAAATTAATGTTGCTTAGCGCCCTCTTCTGTACTCGCTCGATATAATTGATAAGATACTCGGGCAAAGCATGATGGAAAATAGGCGAACAATATTCGAGAACAGGTCTAACAACAGTGCAGTAAAAGTTGACAATGTCACAATGGTTCACTCCCGCTATCTTGAAAAGAACCAGGAAGTATAGTCTCTTATTGGCTTTCCTAATAGCCTCATACACACATGATCATTCCACGTAAGATGACTAGACAGAGTAACACCTAAGATCTTGGCGGAGCTAACAACAGATAGTTCCTTCCCATCAACGATGACAAGCTCGAACGCGTGTCTGTTCTTCTTAAAATCGATGTTCATGACTTTACACTTGTCGGCATTTAGGGTCATTTGGTGGTCGCACGACCAGATCTCAACAGCGCGAACAGCGCTTTGGATGTCGCTCGACTCTCCTCGCGGTACAACCTCGGCTACCGTGGTGTCACCCACGTATTTCCAGGAATGAAAGCCAGAGACGCTTAGGTCATTTATCATTCGTATAAATAACCAAGGGCCTAGTTCAGTGCCCTGCGGGACGCCAGCAGGGACTGGGCCCCGTTCCGAGAAACAGTCCCTAGACAGCTTGACACGTTGTTTTCGGTCTATAAGGAAATCAGCGACCCAGCAGGCGACACTCCTAGGAATCGATAAACCGAAGACCTTGCGCACCAACAGGGCGTGTTCGAAAAAGTCGAAAGCCTTCCTATAATCGAAGAGGACAACTGTCACGGCAGCTCCGTTACCGTCAGTTGCTTTGGACCAGTTGTACACCATAGATGTTAGGGCGTGGAGGGTTGACGGAATTGGCTAAAACTTAAACTCACATGTAACAACATTCCTGACAAACCAAGAAGAAAAGTATCAAATGAACTCTAACAGCAAAAACTATCCAAATCAAAATTTGGGCGATTTTTGTAATACACGGTGTCCAAAATTGGAAAAACTGGCCGATTTTTTCAAGTTTCAATCATTTCCATCCTTGCCATTCATGGATGCAGATGACAAAATAATATACTTTTACCCAACTAAAAGGAAAATAAGGGATGATAGTGGCTTTTTTCAAACAAACAAATTGTTACTCAGAATCACATGATTTGCCAGACGAAAATGCCCGTCAAACTTCAAATTTCAATCCACAGTTTTGTTTTTACGCTCCCGTCAGTCACATGAGCAGACTAAGTCAAAGGCCACATGTCGCTTTGTGATTAGTAGATTTTGATCCACTTTGTCGGTTTCCTATTTATGGAGCACGCTCAACCACAGTGCTTTGCCTTTCGTTGTTGTTGTTATTATCCGGACGCTCGTTTCTGCTCCTCAAACGCCGACCTGTCAGAAACAAGTGCAAATATTCCAAAGCAAAGACGGACGAAAGCCGCTCTGATTCGATCGACGTAACAAACGAAAATGAGCATAGTTGCCCTTTTCTGTAATACAGAAAATGTTGAATATGGCAGCTTTGCCTGCAATCCATTCTGGTTGAGCGTGCTCCTTTAAAATGCCACAAAGAGTTAAAAACATCAATTTGCAACGCCCAGTTATGCATCAGTCAATTGAACCCCCCCCCCCCGACCCCCGCACTTTTAACGGCGCGTTGGCCCCGGTGGGCGGTGGATTTAACAAAATGCCATTGAAAGCGGGACCGTGGGGCGGTGATTTAACAGCACGCGATCACCTAAAGCAGGGGCGACAGCGGGGACTTAACAAAGAGGACTAAACAGCAAAGCCTTCAATCTCTTGAAACAATCTAATACGGTAAACCTCTTATCTCAGGACTGAAATGAGTTAAATTCACCTCTGTTTTCATATGTGTGTAGATAAAGATCATAGTAACCAAGATAGTAACCACCTATTCATTGCAAACTATAGGTTATTGCATGGAGGTAGCTTTGGTGTCAAGTCAGCTTTCGTTAAGAACAACACCAATTGATACACATTTTGTTAGGGAAAGTTGCCTACCCACTTTGTTAAAGTTGTAACAGAATCATAATGAGAATATTTTTGATGGAGAAGGTACAGTCAAACCTCCCCTTACGGACACCTCTCTATAACGGACATTCCACTTTGTCCCGAAAAAATTCTCACCCGTTTTCTAAAAAAAACCTCTATAATACTGACCCTCTCTAATAAGGACAACGGACACTAAATCTCGGTCCCAGAGAGCGAAGTCATATCAACTTAACCTCTTTATTACGGACACTCTGGTGATCCGGTGTTGACATATAGTTGACATATAGTGTGCACGAGTTTGTTGTGATTACGCAAGCATGAACGTTTTATTCACTGATCTTCAACTGGAGTTTTGAAAATTGTACTTTTATTAATACCTTTTTTAGGTGAAGCATTGCGTTATACGTAGTTCCTTTCGTTTCAAATAACTGATTCGCATAAAGTACGTACTTTACGGACAGCTGGATTCTCTGTTAGGTCTACACATTCTTCATTCTCAAT
>BLFK01000366.1:107534-109893 GCA_014634185.1 Astreopora myriophthalma | reverse complement strand
AACTTCCCAATAACTTTTTCTTTGTGCGGTCATAAAAAGCACTATCTTGTGAATATTCAGTGTTGTCAAATTTTTTCACAGTCTTTTGTAAAAGTCTTTGTATACATCAGATCTTGTAATCTCATTACAAAGACTATCTGTATCTGTAAAGAGCAACGTTGCGTTTTTCTTGTACTTTGTCCTTATGTAATTGTAATGAAAATCGTACATTAGAACTTTACTAAGATCTAACATACACATTCCTACATATGCTGGTTTATTTAGCAGTAAAACTTCCTTAATCTTGTGAACAGGTATAAGATTTTCATGAAATATTTTCCTACTCGCAAATGTTGGCTTTGAAGCTAATTGTAATATTTTTTTCCCCATTTCTAACCAACCAAACATCAATTCTTTTTCGCAAATTTTTCATCGTCTTACCATAAACAGAATTTTTCATTAGTTTGAACAAGTCCTTCTGAAATGCATTTTCTTTTTTTGAGTATTAAAATCAATATACTCTTTTAGTTAAGGGCTTTGATTAAATTCCAATACTCTATGAACTTTTTTAATATGCATACCCAAATTTAGCTATAATTGCAAAGTTTGATAATGTAGTACATTGTTTTATTGCATAATGTTGATCACAAGTTATCAACCTTTCCACTAGAAATTTTATATTTTTCCTTTATATGCTGTGGACGGCCGTAGCCGCCACAGTTAAATATAAAAAGACCAAACGCCACAGCTTGAATTCGTTATTAAATCATGTACGATTAAACTGAAAAGATAAATGAAATTTACAAAGTTACAAGGAAGTTTACATGAATTGTGAGGCTGAAAATATACAAACGAACAAGACGAATACTTACAAAACTTTGGTAAAAACGTCTAAATTTCATCGAGTCCGATGATATCTTGCTCCCAAAAACGACGCATCAACTTAAGTTATTCTGACAATTATTATATTAATTAATAATATTAATATAATTAATAACAATTATATTAATTAACAATTATACATGGATCGGAACTTATACTATTCTTATGAATAAATTTACAACTAACGACTTTCAATTAACACGTTAAGACAATAAATTTCTACATTCATTTTTACGGCGCTACAATATCTTTACAGTAACCTGAAAGCATTTCATTTTTTACCTTTATTTTTTCTGGTGCCAAAGGATAATCGTTATGTAGATTATACAGTGCATACCTATCTCTATAAATTGGTGTATATCAACATCCGTTAATAGTTTCAAATTTATGTTAATCATTTTTAGCACTGCATCCGAAGCTAAGCCGGGACTAGTAAAATAATGAGCTGGATCCAACTTACTGTCTTCCAAGCATGTCTCTCTGAAATTTTCGAAGACATTGGTCAATAACAAAACTTCTGATTTTAAATGCAAGTCATGATACTCACCCATATTTTTAATTTCAAAAACTTCACAAATATATTCAACATGTTGATAGTCTTCGTTTGCTATGTGCTCACCATAATGAACAGTATAAAATTCCTTTTTAGGCGGAACTTTACAATCAAACTTTTCAAAGGAATCCATATGATCATATGGATATACTCCTTTTTGTTTAATTAATTTAAGTTCTTCATCTTGGAATTCTTCAGATGTATATTTCAACTTTTCATCAGGTAAATTTTCTACCAGATTACCAAGACTACTTTGCATAAATTGAAAAGTTTGACTGAAAAAAATGACTATGAAGTGCGGGTTAGAAATCAACTGAAGAAATGATCCTGACACTTTCTGGACAATTTAAGCAATTGTCTCTTGTATGCACTTGAAAACTTCAAGTGACTCCAACGGGATTCAAACCCACGACCTCTGCGATGCCGGTGCAGTGCTCTTACCAACTGAGCTATGAAGCCACACAGTTGAGAGCAGGTCAATTTGTTGGGCTCATGCGTGTTTTCCCGTGAAAGTTTTGGCGTGAAATGTTTGCCTTGAAAAGTGTGAATAAAATTTAATAGATCTCCGACCATAAATGCTATATATTTTCCATATGAATTGGAATTACATTATTTTTTCTCCAAATTTGTCAATTTGTTGCATGATAAAATGTAAATCATATCATTTTAGATTATGAAATATGACTGGTATTCTGATCATGGACTCCTGTTCAGATCAATTAAGGTTACGGAACAGGTTCGTGGGTGGGTTGCGGAAAACCATCCTCACGGGCGCGTAATTGTGCAAAAGTGCCTAAACCTATACATCATTTTAAAGCTTACAGAACCAAGAATGACGTGGAAATGTTTTTAACTGGTGAAGTTGAATATAAATGTACTGCGATCAGTATTAAAATGCAAAATGAAGCGATTTTTATAAATGCGGCAAACTCTCGTCGGATTTTG
>BLFK01000366.1:45034-102534 GCA_014634185.1 Astreopora myriophthalma | reverse complement strand
ACGAGAGAGAGAGAACGAAGTATTACTGTCATAATTGTGGAGTCTGCCTTTGTCAAGTTTGTTTTGCAACGGATCATAAAAACCACGACATCGAATCTCTTGCTGCATATAGGGAAGGAGCAAGGATATCGGAACGAATGGAGTTAGTTAAGGAAAAAGAAGAAGTCTACAAGGAAGCGATTCGTAAATTCGAAGAAGCAGCAGCTAAACTGGAAACTACCTTTACCAAAGCTAAACGCGAAGTTTCTCAAGTGGCTGAGGAAATGATCGCTGCAATTCATGAAAGCCATCGGGAAGCAATCGTCGCTCTTGGGGACACTTGCTTGCCCAGAATGGAGAAGTTAGAGGCAACAAAAAGACAAGTGCAGTTGTCATGATCAGCGAAACAAATCAACCAAGCTGCAGAGTTTGCGCGTGATTGGTTCATAGATTTTTTAGTTCAGAGATCGAGATCTTGCAAAGCAACAAGGGTTAGGAAATAGAATGGAAGAACTTGGAAGTACACAAGTTCTAACATAGCTTCCGGTTAGTTTGTTTGTTCACTTCGTACCCACGTGACCAGAGGAGTGGACCCTAGGCATCTTAAAGCCCAGCCAAACAAGAAATCTTGGAAGATCCAACATGTTGGGTGAACTAACATTATTTGGCCACCATGTTTGATGACCATTCAACACGTTGGATGATGTTGGAACATGTTGTATACAGCATCAAACATTTGATCCAACATGGTCCAACATTTCTTCTGTTCTCATGTTAGGTGTGTGGAATTTTGTTCGTTTGGCCAGTCTCAACCAACATGCTGCTTGCGCACACACACGCACATTTTAAAAAATGGCAGCCAGTAAGGAAGCAGTTACAAGAATGTTGATAAAACTTCTAGAAACACAAACACCAAACCAAAAAGCAAGACGGTGGAGTGACAAGGAAACTGATTGCCTAATCGATCTGTTGTAAGTTCAAATTTCAATCAACAGTTTTGTTTTTTTTTTGCTGTTGTCGATCACCGTTAGCAGACTAGGTCAAAGGCCACATAATACTGTGATTGGTAGATTTTGATCCACTTTGTCAGTTTCTTATTTTAACAGTTTGTAAACTCGCCATGAATATGATTGATCGCTGTAAAAAAGGAGAGTCTAGAGTCCACATCTTACCGAAAGAGTAATATTCAGCTTGACATTGACGCATGGAGGAATAAAACAAAGGAACTTGAATAAGTGTGTCAACATTAAGCTTATACCAGCACTCAATATCAAGCTGAATATTACCAGTAAGATATCTAAAGTTGTCTAGTTTTATTACTAGAAATAATATGAAAGACTTGAAATTTTGTTTTGGTCATAGTCACTTTTCTTGAAGAGGGATAATTTCCACCTCGGAATTTTGTAAGGCAATCTGGGCCCGGTTGTTCGAAAGCCGATTAACGCTAACCCTCGATTAAAAAGTAACCGACGTTTGAATTTCTCCCTCTGAAAACACTCTCGAAAAGTGGTTTTAGACTAAAGCGGAAGAAAGGTGTAAGTAACAAGTGCCAAGCAAAAATCTTCCGGGAAAATCTTTGTGAACTGGTAAATAAACTCGAATCAAAGTTCACTCTAACCCAGGGTTAGCTTAATCGGGCTTTGAACAACTAGGCCCTGAGCTACAAATTTTGATAGAAGATAGATCAGTTTATTTACCGGTACCCTTCTTGTAGTAACGTTACTAAAATTAATTACAAGGGTAGGTTCAGGGTTGAGTAACATACACGTCATTAACTATTAAAAGCTATATTGTGTTGCAAAGTTCATTAAAATAATGCTGTCCTTGCGATCGTGCAGTAAACACATACCCCAAACAAGTAAATTGCCTACAATCTGAATAAGATGACAAAATAGCCCTTTATTAATTTTTTCAACAGTCACTAGTACCACTATGTACAATTAATACTAATTTAGGAAATGACATGAAGCACTTAATGAAAACTAGAAATACCAGGCGAGTATGTAATTTCTACATAAACTGTAACACTGAAGTACTGGCAAGTGGATGCTAAACCATTGTGTTAATACTTGATAAGTACATTAGAAAATTCATTACTGGACATTTATAGTGACATGACTGGTAACTGTTCTTAAAAGCTTTATGTGTACTTAAAAGTGGAACATGCAAAGCGGTGACTGGTTCTTATTTGTTTGAGTGAATATCTGCTGAAACCCAGTTACATGTCTCTGAATTGGTGCATTTGTCATTTTTGAGTTTCCTTGAAGAAACTAAACTTAAGGTGGTTAACACTTACGAAATGATTATCACGATACCAGTCATGTATTACAAAACCTGAAGCTCATAGAACCAACACAAACGTCTACTTTGTGCAAGGTACACTTATTCAACCACAATTTCCAGTATCTTACTGTGATCAAAAAATCACTTCTATTTTCCCTTCAGATTTCAAAAGTGTTAGCTCAGCATTCAACAGGTGGAACTGTGAGCTTTAATTTTGAGTAATTTTGGTCTGCCGAGTACTTGCGTTCCAAAATGACTGGTAAGGCCTCAAAGGGCTGGATTGAGGAGAAAATGATGGTCTTGGGGTCAACAAACCTGACTCAGCTGGACAGATGACTTGACAAATCAAGCAATTCATAAAACTAATATTGTATCAAGACCCAATGGCATTATCCAAATTCCTTGTGAGCACCCTGCCTCTAAAACGTATCTGGAACTCTGTGTTTACAGCCAAATAAGCCGTTGAAAAGAATGAATTACAGTCAGAGTAAACTGATCCTTGTTTGGGCATTACACACGTCAGGTGAACGTAATGTTTATACGTGCTCTAGCTGAACTACATGCACGTAACAGCACAAACAAGTTAACCTGCGATAAGGCCCAATTTTAGTATCGCTGTTATCTTATGCCACTGCTCGCTAAAATAGGCCATTTTTGAGTTCACGTTCGCTTCTTTTCCCAAGTGCGAACGGTTTGTGATGGCAATTAGATTTACTTTGCATATGAACAAAAACTCATTTTCATAAGACTTGGCATTTTTTTTTTGCTTTGAAAAGCGGCTGAAGTGAACTGGGAAATGGCCAATTGGATATTACAAATAAGTCATTGTGTCTGTCTGTGTAGAATGAAATATCAAAGTAATTACATAGCTGGACCCTATCAGAGACGTGAAGTAGAGTATTACTTTCAAAACAAATTTGCAGGCATGGACATTCATATCTTGATGCCTTACAGTTCTTAGTAACTCTGCTCGCAATTAATGAATCAAATCACGTTATGGGCATCGTGTTCCACAGATCCAGAAGCAGTTGATCTCTTTAGAACTTGGCAATTCATACATGAAGTAACAAGACGTCTGTTGCATGGAAATGTTGCTAATTTTCTGACAGTAATTTGATGGAAGGTAAAAGATTAAAACAAGAAAGGAGAACTGGAGTGAGTGTATTATTATTTTTTTTATGATTAACGCTTGATAGATCTCTTTCACCCAGCTGTCATCCCCACAATACTCTGCAGAGAACAAAGATTAATCACTGGCAGAGTCAATGCCGAATAATAAAGATACTGCCCTGGCACTGACTAACAAGGAATCTCTGTAATACCACTGACATCTGAGGTCTGCAACCAGCACTATTCCTTCTACAGTAACCCTAAGTCATACCTGGATGGCTGAAAATGTTAGCAATTAGTCATGAACCCCTTAGGTGATACCAATCCCTTGAGTGGGATAAATAGCATACTCATAGGTTTCAAGTGAGAGTTATCCTTGGGTGGCAGACTAAAGGTCATCTCAACATCATTTTGCAACATTTCCACACAAAAGTCTGCACAACAGACACTAAGGCAGACCTAGGAGTTTAAATGGAGAGTAGTACTGGGGATAAGTTATTCAACTTTAATGTAATTAAAAATTAAGGCCCATCACAAGAAAGAGCACATCAAAAGTACCGTACAATGTACTTTATTGCACTCAACTAATAGGAAAAGTTGAGACTAGTTGAAAATCAGAAGAATTAGAGATTTTGTATGGATATGGGGGATGCCAGTTTCAAATTAGAAACATTTGTATGGAATTTTGGTGACCTTTCACAGCTCACAAGTGCGTTTACTATGCAACAAAGCCTGTCGAAACTTGTTTAAGTTGGTAATTTTTAAGTGATCTTTCTGGTGTTGGGGTTACATTCGTAATATGACATAGTTTGAACGATATCTAAGCTAGCGCCCAGTAAGTTTTTTGAACTTTGGAATGGCCTCCTGCACTTCAAAAGATCTCACAGTCTACCCCAAGATCTGCCTTAGAGAGAGCATAATTTATGCAAACCGTATTTGTAATAATTATTATCATAAACATCACGACATCAGTAACAGAGCTAACACTTTTAACAGTCTACTAAAGATCTAACTAGATCTGCATTACAGTGCACTGAGTACATTACAGTATTCTGCCTGCAAAGTGCCCACGAAGGAAGAAAGTGAAAGAGGAATTAAATAATGGCAATTTGAGTGCTAACACCAGCTTTTATGTACCTAATCCTGTCAAAGATAGTTAAACAATCTATCTTAGATGAAAAATATCTCGTGCAACAAGCAGTTTGCAAAGGACACATGGTGCCATGACAATGATATAAACTCAGCCTTCATGCTTAGGAGGAGTGTACCATCCTAAAAATAAAGACAAACAGAATGTCAGTGCAATCATGTGTTATGATACAATGTATGTATAATTACATAAGATAGTAATAGTGTGATGAAACACCTGACACAACAGATCAAGTGATACACTTCAGAACATGTTTGGAGACCAACTGATATTGACCCAGCTTGACCCCTTCAGATTCCCTGGGGGCACCCTGCCTCAAAAACTTAACTGGAATGCTGCTCAAGGTTTAGACAGACAGACAGACAGACAGACAGACAGACAGACAGACAGACAGACAGAGACAGACAGACAAACAGACAAACAGAATGTTTGACTAGCTGAATGGCTGTGTGACTGCCTGGGCATGGTTCTTTACAGGGTTTGTACTCTTTTCGGGGCCGACTTGTTTGAAGCAGGGTTAGTTTACCATGACAACCTGGGGGTTTTAACTGGACTTAACCCTTTGAACAACTCGGCCCAATTTTCAAATTCCATTACTTCCCATGACCTTTTCCATGACTTTTTCCAGTTTTCCATGACCAAAAGTTTAGCTGTCACTTTCGAAAATTGTCAAAGTCATCCTTGTTTTAGGGTATTTTTTGACATAAGTCGCCTTTATTTTAGTTTCTCCTTGCTTTGACATCTGCAATCATTAACATCTATCATGCATAACTATAATTCTCCATGACTTTCCATGACGGACAATTAAATTCCATGACTTTCCAGGATTGGAAAACTGAAATACGTCAATTCCTTGACTTTCCAGGTTTCCTTGGCATGTACAAACCCTGTGTCTACTTGTCTCCCTGTTGTGGCTTACTGGTTGACTGGCTAATTAATTCTGAGTAACCAGCACTCAAAGTGCTTTAATCTTACCATAGTATTCAGGAAAGCCTTACCATTTTTTTCATGGATCTGTACTAAGGACCTAAAGGACTGCTGAGCTCTTACAAGACTGTAGACCCCTGGCTGTTACATGTAGGAGATAGAAAAACGATTATTAAAGTCTGAAGTAGCACCAGTACAGTACAGTAGAGTTGGCATGTAAGAGTTTACTGGATGAAACTAAAAACTACCGGTAGATATTTACAAATACACTCCATATAAATTGTATCTGTCGATGGGACAACTTTAAACGCTATGCTGGTTCTTTAAACTGTTTACTCATGATCACAAGATTGCACACATGCTGAGAAAAAAACACAACCCTTCACTTCACTGATCAGAATCATGTCGCACACTGATCATGGCGCATCAACGTCAATCACAGTTATCAAATCACAAACCGGAAATGACATGCAAAGAGCGGAAGGCACAATATCTCTATTTTGTACTAATGTTAGAATGTTTTTCTTGCTGGGAATTACCACTTTTAATAGATTTTATGCTGTCACCTGGATGCAAAAATAACTATTGACTAATACAAAATCTATCTTTCCATTTCTTTTTTAGGAAGCCGAGTGGCCCACTGGTTAGGGTGCTAGATTTGCATGTGGATTTTCTGGGATCAAATCCCACTCTGACCACAAGTTGGGTTTGTCTTTGGTGGTTCCCAATTCAACTTTCTAACAAACTTTGTAAATAACCATGGGGTGGTCTACTTCCATTTGGGTTTCTTATGTTGTTCTGCTTATTTGAATCGTTACTCTCTATACACGGCCCCACAAGTTTGTAGCTTTAAATATCACTGTCTATCAATATATGCTCCTTTTCTGTACCAAGAAAATTTCACCCAATGCTAATGTTAACCTTTAGCATTTGCATGGTAGCCATAAAATGGACATAACTCATTATCCCTCTTTCCCAAGCTAATCTTGAGAATTATTACTGTAATTTAACAACTTCATCGCAAAGTGGAGGTTGGGTGCCTGAGACATCCCCGAGCTGTCACTGTTGGCAGCGATCACCTGGATGAAGACTGTTCCTGTGGCAAATCCTGCCAACCCACCCATGAACCCTTACACTGCACAGAAGACAGGCACCAGTTACAATTGTGTGCTAGAAACAGTGGAAAGGGGGATTAGCTGAAATAACTTTTGCTTTTAATAACACTCCACCAAACAACTCATTCTTGCAGTTTTTGGACACACCATTGTCAAATGCGATAGCTTAAGTGGTAAACGACACCCTGCCGGGCCTTTTACCAGGTATTTTGGCTGTGTAACATGACCAAGTAAGTCCTGCAGGTTCGACAATTTCATCTCTGGTCAATCCCTCTGTTTTCTTATTCCACAGCCATCACTTCACCTTCATCTGTGTCACTGGCATTGACCTATGCATTTCTGCGGGCCAGTTGTTTGCAACAGGCATTTGTTGTTCCTTTGTTTGTTTCCACTTTTTCGACACTAGCCAATCCAGTGTGCAGTTTCCTGCCATTATTACCACCTGACGTTGGGATCTTGTTGAGTGGGCCTGTTGCTTCGTCTCCCAGCAACTTTCAGCAGTCTTCTTCGACATCTTCATTTGTCATCGGTCGAGATTTTGTCGTTGGTCCTGGATACTCTTAGATACCAATGAAGCTGGTCTCTAAGATCACTTCTGGCCTCATCGTGGATCTGGTGGCTCTGGTGGTTTGGTTTCTGTTAATGTTGATTGCCCACGGTTTACCCTGGCATGGCTCCGTCTGGGTCACTGGATGGGATGTTTTTGCCACTTCATCATCTTTCTCTTGTGTCCCCATTAATGCAGACAAACTTTCAGGGGAGTTGCTTAGTCATCCTGACCAGCGTAAAGCAGACTTTGTTCTCTCAGACCCTGATTCATTTCTGTTCTCATCTCACTGACCGCCTTTACCATACATTTATTAAGGTGTATTTATCGGGGATCCGCTCACTCCATAACAATAACGGCTTTGCAGACCCTCTGGTCGGTTGCCTTCAGCTCCAGCAAGTGTTACAAGGCATCAAGCACCATCATGATTCCCATCAGAACCCCCGCTGGCCAGTCACAGACATCCAAACCATGGATCTGTCAAAATTTAATAAGGAGCACATCATGTTGTGGGGTGGCCTGCTGTCTTGTTTATTTTTTTGTTTTTATTTTTTTATAGGTTTTGATGAGCTGGAGAGTTTACAATCAATTCTCCTTTTGACCCAGCCATCCATCTCACCTCCGAGGACTCTGAGGTGAACTCTCGGTTTAACCCATCCTGTCCTTGGGTGCATATCAAGTGCTCAAAAACCAACCCTTCCATCAGGGATGCTTTATTTATTTGGGTTGTAGTTCATTGTTCATTGTCCATGTGTTCAATCTCAGCCATCCTTGCATTTCTCACTCTCCCGGGCTCTTCATCTGCTCCATTGTTTCAACATCAAGATGACTCTCCATTGACTTGCCAGTTCCTGTCGTCTTTCATACAATCAAAGCTCTCCACTGCAGGGATCCTGGGTACTTTTTCTGGTCACAGTTTCCGTACTCCCAGACCATTATTTTGATCAAGACATTAGGGCAGTGGTTCAGCGACACCTAACAACTCTATGTTAAGACACCTGTGATGACCCTTGCTTGTGTCACTAAAGCATTATAGGTATGGCTGGAGTGGCTTCTTGTTGCAGAGTGGGTGCTTCAGGTTTGGGCATTTGTGGGGCTCTGGCTTACCCCCTAGCCATGAGTCCCTGGTCTCCGGCCAGATTGCTTGGCCAGAGGTCCATCGGCTTGGCATGGGGGCTCACGGTTGGGCTGTGGGGATTGCCAGCCATGGGAGTGTTAATCAGTCCAGGGCTGGCGGGTTGGCACCCAACCTCCATTCTGCGATGTAGTTGTTAAAGATTCCACACTAAATGAAAGAAATGAATTTTGGTAGAAGTAAAAGGACATCATCATAAAAATGGCACAATGTTATTACCTTTTTGTTCTCTTGGAAGTTAATTCTTGCCTTTCCTTTCACCAGAGTAGCTGCAATTTGCATGATCACAGCCTCTACAGTGTAGGCACTGCTCCAGCCCTTAAGGTAACATTGTTTACATTATCTTAATAACCGACTTTAAATCATACTGACCATACATGTAAGTTGAGTTTGTATTAAACACAGACTCAGAACCATGATCAATGGCATTACCTAGACAAAAACGGGGGGAAATGGCACCACTAACTCAACAACCATGACAGTACAGTAGGACAAGTTCAAAACAAACCAGCATATGATTTCACATTCTGGTACTATGACCGACCTCCCCTTAAAGGACCATAATATTTGGCATGTAACATCATTCCCAAAGTGACTTGCCTCACCAAAATGTCTTGAAAGGGATAAAGAAATGATAACTTCAAGCTCTCTCAAGGCACTCCCACTCTACCCCACCCCCTCCAAAATGGGGTATCATGATGATGAATTTGACTATAGGGTGATCATGAGACAATCTCACCAGTGACCAAAAGGGAAGGGGGTCTAAATGACAAAAAAGATCGTCCAAAGGTGGTGAAATTGTTACCTGGGGGGTAAGCAGCTCCATGCAAAGAGCTCCTCCACTTAACACATAACTACAGAGAGAAAGAAGAAAGCACTGTCAAAACATTCTTCCAAAAAGAACAACAACACACTGAGAGCACAAACACAGCTGTAACCTAACAAAACAGAAGGAAGGAGGGAAGAGTTTATACCGCATGCATGCATTTGACCACTGAGGCAGGAGGGGAGCAGGGTTATAACCAGGCACGTTTTCTACTGTAATAAATAATATTTGGAGTTTCCAGTATAGATAAATTATGGACCACTGAACCACTAAACCATAGCCATCAACTACCTAGTGCACCTTACAAATTGACAGCAAGAGCAGACAAGACCAAGAATACTATATGCATAAAATAAACCAACACATCTGACTATTGACTTCAATTTGGAAGAAAGATCAACTGCTTAAAATTTACCATAAAGCTGAGTAGAAAGAAGCATTTCTTTTATGTGCTAGAATTCAACATCCTTTTGCTGACATAAACAAATAAGCTAGGGCTTCATGTGGGACCATACATTTTTAATAACTTTTAATATCACTGTTTGCAATGTAGATCAGGGCCACTGCACAATATGGCTGTCAAGTATTGCGATGCTAAATATAGAAAAGTAGTAATTTTGAGCACCACTACCTTGGGGATGCTTAAAAATGAACATGAAATAAAAATGACACTAGCAACAATTGGAAAGGATTCTCTCCAAAACCTTGTCAGGGAGACAAGCATAAATATTTTTACCATCACAAATTAACCTTAGCTACTCTTGCTGCTTTTTTGTTTATGGAATTGTTGCAATTGTCGAGACTGAATTATATTATACCATCATACAACACAAACATGAGAAATTTACATCTTTCCTGAGGCTAGGAAACATTTACAGAATGGAACACTACACCATAAGCCAGAGGCTTGATGTTATGTATTTCATGGTTTAACTTACCCTGCAGTTAAGACTGGATAAACAACTCTGACAAATGGAGGATCAAATGGGAATTTTTCCTAAAAAAAAAGACATGAAATCACTTTTCAAACTGCCTGCACTGGTGAGAGACTGGGTGGAGCAAAGTTCCTTGCTTAAAGAAACAACATGGTAGCAGACCTAGGCTTTAAACCACCCACAAGGTGAATCAGGAATGCTATTAAACCACCATTACACTGTGCTGTGCCTCCACATCTCTCCTTCTTATTTCTCAAGTTTTTTTTTTGTTTTTGTGTTTTTTACTTTTCTGACACCATATAACAATGGGACATTAGGTTGCAGGAGAGCCCAGGAGATGACAATTATTAATTATTATTAATAGTTAATTGTCTTTTATTTTTTCAAACATCAAATAACACTGAAAGACCTAAATTAGGGTGGAGCTACTCCAATGAAGGCCATCCTAGAATGTTTTTTTTGCAAATTGGCCCGTAGTGTTAAAGAAAAAGTACAGCCATAAGTTTCCAATTTAAAACAATTCCATAGGCTGTGAAGCTTCAACCCTGTACACGTAAATAAATGTGAAAGTCCATTGCTTCAGTGTGAAATTTTCCTTTTCTAATTCATGGTAAATTTTTGCAGGGTGGCCTTGGTTGAAGTTGTCGCGCTGTCAAAAAAGCACCATAAATGACTGTCAGGGCTGTTATTAGGGGCCTTAACAGGTAACGCTTGCAACAGCTGAGTGCAGTCAACCCTATGTTACGGGGAAGATGTCGATGGGTGTCATTTTACATTAGCTATGGTTGACTTGTATTTCACTGTTATGGGTGACGACTCCAATTTATTGGCGGCTTAAAACTTTATAAAAGCCCTGAATGATTTCACTTACTGTAAATGTCATGTTTAGCAAGACATGATCTGTTCCCTCTTGCCCTTTCAGCTGCATCAGATCTTTGTGTAATGTACTATCTGGATCCACTCTACAAAGGCAAAGCCACTGATCATAAAAACATGTCCTTATAGAAACATTCTAAAATACATGGTACATAGGACATTTCGGAGTTCGTCTCAGACTGTCTTTAAAAGCAAGTCTTAAGTGTGAGATTTTTGTGATGACAATTTCTTTTTTGAAATCCATGTCAATGACAACTAATTTGCAAAAGACTTTGCACTGAGACTCACTTTCAGAAAGTGGCTGAAGTGAACCCAGAAGTGGCTTTGTAGTCTTTTAGTGTTATGTTTCACCTGTTTATTACTGTCCTTTGTATGTTTCATTTCATTGGTATGTTTAGTTCGCTTTACTTTTCTTTTCGTATAATTTATTAGTGTATATAACCCTGTTTCACATTCTTTTTTTTGCTACTCTCTGCAAAGTGGTCGCGCTACGTGCAGTTCAAAGATTAAGTTCTTTAGTAACTCGTTTTGCTATTCAGCAGTGTTTTTAAGTACACCTTGTTGTTTCTATGGTCAATGTATTCATTCTTTCTGTCATTTGTCGCATTTCGTGTAGCCTTTGTATCGTGTTTACCTCTGTGTTTTCAGTTTTCAACCTGCATTTCTATATTTCTACATTTCTACATTTCCAATTGAAGGTTTATTCACCAAGCAGTGTTGGAAAAGTTATGTTGAATTGAGCCTTCTGGGCTGTTTAGCCTTCTGGCGGTTATAGGGCTATTTTAATTATTTTTGATCAGGATTCTGGGAATGAATAACCACTCTGTCAAGCTGCCACTACTACACTGTAATTCATTAAGGCTCTAGGCATTTCGTTCACTAATTCTTATATTTTTGTGACAAATGGCAAAAGAGTAAACAAAAATCTACTATAATGTATTATCTGTAACAACAACTAACTTAAGTGAAGTGCAAATAAATTGATGTTGTTGTTGTTGTTGTTATTGCTGCAGTTGTAATTCCAATTTCTTTATTACATTCCCCCAAAATAATCACTCCAAAGCAACTAAGTTCTTGGGACTCTCAGGTTCACTGGGGAACTGATAGTTTCTATTAATAGCCTTGTAGAGTTTAAAATGGACATGAGTTTAGACTACTTTCAGACACTCATGCCTGTGGTTTTAATACAGAGAGTTAACATAAACCTCCATTTTAATTCCTCACGAAGGATTTCCAGTGCTGCCTACTGAACCAATACTACCAGATGGTTAATATTAGTTTTTGACAAATTTTTCCAATCAAAGAACACAAATCCAGTTCACTATTACTTTGATCCCAACTAAGAATATCTGTGAAAAGGTCTATTGGATAAAAAGAACAACCCACCCCCAATTTTTTTTATATAAAATTTTTCATCCTCTTGCACACCGTACCAGGTACTCACATACCCAGTACTTTGATGTTTTTCTTCCTTTGCTATTATTTTCCTTTGTGTATCTTGGGATTGGTCATTCCAAAACTAAGAGGCTGTATCACCGGAGTGCAGCCAGTCCATTCACTTTGTTTAGTTTTGCCAGTTACTCGCTCTTACTCACAACTGAATGTTACCCAATAAATTACTTTTAAACTAGAAGTAACCACAGGTTAGAAAGTGCGGGCCTGAATGCACTTGAAGAACTTTTGTTTCAGATGCTGGGAATGGGCAGAAAAGATAGCAATGCGTGCCTTGTCTGCAAAAGAAATATTTGAAAGACCACTTTATAGAAAGCGTGACAGAAAATTGGCGTTACTTTCGATTCTCACCAACTGATCTGATAATTAGGCAATCATAGGCCATTTTTCAGCTCTTTTCCTCATATCGCCCTCTCCGGAGAGTTTTGTCAAGTTAGCTAATTAAATATTCAAGGAAGAAAATGGCGGCCGGTTGCAAAGGAATGTTCATTTGCTCAAAATTGAGGCAAAATCTTTCAGAGATGGAAGTCAGGACATTTGTGAGGATACAGAGAGTAATTTGGGACCATTTGCTGGCTTTTAAGAGTGAAATTATCCAGAAGCAAGCTTCATTTTCGTTTCCGTGCATTGAATAATTATCGCGTTGTTATGCTGTCTGTTCTGTTTCTTCTTTCGTTCTTTCCTAGCCCGCTGAGGTCATTTTTTCGTCTAAATCAAGTAAGGAAAGCTCGGAAAATATGTTTAGCTCTCAGGCAATAATTCTGGGATTTTTTGACCAAAACGTCGGCCTGTGTTGCTCGTGTTTTTCGGTAGCTATGGGCGACCGTGGCTACTTCGTTGAGTCAAGCAATGACGCGAGGCGAAAAAAATTCTTATTAATTCTGGATTGTGAAGGAATAGATTGTACTTTTACTGATGTGTGATAGCTATTAACTCTGACGTGTTATATCGCTTCGAAGTTAGGGTTTGTGAAGAGATTTTTGCGAAGGTTGGGTTCGGCCCCTTTGGCACAATTAGAGATTTTTGTTGACCCTAAAGGCAAAAATATCCGTAAAAGGTCATTTCACTGACGATTCAAACAAAGATAAATTTATATATGTTCCGAGCTCAAGTTCTAGTGAAAAAAAAAAAAAACATTTTTATTCGACGAGGGCTGAGTTCTTAAATTGTTTCCCGCGAAAGCTTGAGATGGGTTGACAGAAGCTTAGATTCCATGTGACAAACTGTCGTGATAACGTCAGCAAAAATGTTCTTTGATCTTCCATGTGACAGAAGCTATTGTGATTGACACATTTTTCCAATTCTGATCGTTCTTTGTTGCAGAACAAATTTTCAATTTCCAGTTTCAGCGTCCCTGTTATAAACATGGCGTGCACACGTAATACGCAATCCGCTGGTCACTGTCAAGATTAGGGTTGCGGGCCTCTCTTGGGCCCACAACAGCAAAATCAAAGACTGTTGCAAGAAAATGTCTCCCAAGCATTGTAATAATTATTAACAATACAAACAACAGATAATTATAAACATTGAAAAACTGCTGAATAGTTTTCAAAAACCCCAATTGCAATCTATTTTAACATACCTGATAATTTTAATTGTCCAGTCATATAAATTATCATTGTTCAGACACACGGAGTAGGTTCCTGAGAAAATAATTGAAAGAACACTAACTCCAGACCATTTTAGAAACAACAGTACATGTAACATTCTTGCATTCTTAAGTCCCCCACCCCCCCCCCCTCCACCCACAAAATAGATGGTGAAATGTCAACAACAACATTAATTTGAAACAATTTTAAATTTTCAGAGAAAACCATACTTCCAACTGGGGTCAAACCTGCATGTACAGCTGTATGACCGTCTAGTTCGAATGCTTTACCACTGAGCTACAGCCTACATGACACTCGTGGGACTCTTCGCAGTACGTTGGATGTTTGCCATCTGAACACTGTTTAATGGCTTAGCTCCTGCGAGTCTCCTGTAGCTTAGTCGTACAGCATGTGAATTAGTAATCAGAAGGTCATAGGTTCGACTTCACTTGGCAGCACTTGGATGTTTTTCTGAGTAGGCCTGCATCATGTTCTGGAATAACATCATTCTCACTACTCACCAGGCTTGAAACTTAACCGTAATTTTCTTTTATTTCAACAATAACATTGATCACTACTTTTTACAGTTCGTAATCTTGTACAGCTCACAAGTGCATTGCAATTGTGTAGCTACAGTACGGCTCATAATCAAGGCCCAGTTGTGTTTACAGAACACATCACTCATCAATTTAAAGTATGTACTTAGAGGAATTAATCAACTGAATTAAGTCAATAGCGTAGGTAAGTGAAAAAAATCGACAAATTCATTATAACAACAAGAACAGAAAAAGAGAAACAATTAAATAATAGGGTAATTACTAATACATAACAAGTAGAAGCTAGAACACAAATCCTATTAATCATTATTTTGCCTCTTCAGAAATTAGAGTTCCTTGATCTTCAAAGGAAATTGTCTGCGTCAAAAATTGCTAAAGCATATCACAGAGTTTTCTTTTGAAGGCAGCTTTTGATTTTATGGTATACACACACAGAAGAAAACAATAGTCTAGTTTTTTTGGTGTGTGTTTTCTGAATTGAGATAGATAAATTAGAAGACACTACTGGCATGCACCTGTGCATCACAAGTCTCTCAGACCTACACCATATCTACATTTCCTACTGACATTAATTACGTGGGATGCCTGCCTGCGGGGCAGCCAACAGTATAAAATGGGGGCCATTTGTTTTTCTTTGTATCTACAAATTCAAGGCTGTGCTCTAGCAGCACGTGATCACCAGAGGTGATTAACATCATTGGCTTCGGGCGACTGAAAAGAAATTCCTGCTCACCTGGCAGGGCACTCTTGCACTGTAGTTCGGATCAGTTCTTTAGTATTAAGAAAACAAAATATCTAAAAGTCTGCTGTCAATTTATTATTGATGTTATCAAAGCGTGGCAAAAGTGTGCTTCACACAAAAAATGGTCACTTGCTTTACCCTTGCATGCTCAAACCTCAAATTTTGTTCTGCATGATTTAATGCATCTCTGGCAAAAGGCACAAACTTTCTGAAAATAATGATTACAATGTCCCGTTTTCCAAAATATTATCTCCATTTTCCATTTAAATGTTTGTTTGTTTTTTTAAACCATTTATACCGCTGTTTCAAATGTTTTCTACTGTCTTTGTTTATGCAAATTCATTGAGTTTTACGTTGCTGTTGACAGTCAGTTTTATTCCCTTGCGATACAACTCAAAAATATAAAAAAGGCTACTGCTAAATAACTGCAAGAAATAATTTACACAATTTCAGGGTATAGCCTAATTCTCTTAAGTTATAATAAATCTCTCCATAGTGTACATGTACGCTTTCCATTCATTTAGCTACTTTATTTAAAATAGCTAAATTTCACTATGTGGCAACCATTACGAATCCACACAGGAAGGAAAATTTGAAATGCCCTGGGTTTGTTAAAGTTTCTACAATGATTATTTTCAACAGTACTTGATATTAAGAAAATAATACTTGATATTGTTGTGAAAAAGAGAGCAAATTTTGATTAAAGAACTTGATGCCATTTCTGGGTTGTCCCTTACTGCTATGAACTATGAAGGAGCCACTGCCATTCTGAAGAAGAGATTTGGTAATAAACAGCAAATTATCAACAGGCATATGGACATTCTTCTCAGTATTAGCCCAGTTAGTTCTAGCCAGACCACTGAAAAACTGAGGCAGCTTTATGATATGTTGGAGTTGCATGTGAGAAGTCTTAAATCATTGGAGGTCCCTTCAAGTTCATATGGAAGCCTATTGTTCTCTATCATCATGAACAAGCTACCTCAAAATTTGTGACTCATTGTTAGCAGGGAGATAAGGGATGAGGAATGGCAGCTTGATCGTATTTTGGTCATGTTGGAAAACGAGCTGGAAGCCAGAAAGTGTGCAGCAGTCCATAATATCATACAGTCATCATCTGAAGGGAAACCAGTCCTGAGAAATCCACCGAAGACACGACCAACCACTGCAGCACTTCTTACAAGAGAATCTGGGCCTACTTGTACATACTGCAGATCAAGTCATGCCTCCAACTCCTGCAAAACAGTTACCAATGTCGATGCCCGAAAGGAGATCCTACGAAACGAGGGAAGATGTTTTGTCTGTTTAAGGACAAATCATGTTAGCCAAGATTGCCCATCGAGGATCAAGTGTTTTAGCTACAAGGGCCGGGACCATGTCAGTATTTGTACCTCCAACAGCAGTGATGGAGTGAGATCTCGCCCTTCCTCTACTGTTAACAATGAAGACAAGGTTTCATACTGGCACTTCCTTTTGTCTTCAGCTTTCCTTTCTACTAGACATTCTTCCAGAGGCAGTTGATTGTTAGACTCCTCTTCACTTGCTTCTTCATAATCAGTCAGCCATTTTGGTCGGTTAATCCACAAGGCACACTCTGACAATTCTAAGGGGCTCATTCCTCTTGATGGGGCATCAGCTCGATTGTCTCCACTTGGTTATGGAGATCCAAAATAAGGCCACTCTTGAATCCATCCAGCAGGTCATCTCTGTAATTTCTACATTAGGCTCTAACACTTTTTTCACATGGGTAATCAGACTTGATAATACCAGGGCAGCAAGACGTTCTAGTCTTGGAATTGATTCTTGTTTTAATAGTAGGTGCAACTCTGGACTTCCATGCAAGGAATCTAATGTAACTTCCCATGGTAGTTACAATGTGAAGATAAATCACCGCTGCATAGGCCTTGCTGGAGGCATCCCCAAACCCATGGAGTTGACAGCTGATAATCTTGTCTGAGACACCCTTGAAATAGCATGTTGGCAGTGTAAATAAGGGAACGGTTTGCAACCCAGAAACAAGATTCTGCCACCCTTTCTTCAACTCTCCCTCCAAGGGCAGGGTTGTAGCTAAGAAATTTGTCTGCCAGTTAGCTTAGAAATTGAGCCGGCTAAAGAAGGCACCCCCCAACCATACCTACCATTGGGGTATGGGGGGCCTCCCCCAGGAAATTTTGAAAATTTTAATTCAATTTGGTGCACTCTGGTGAAATCTAGGGGCTCTTTTATGCAAAAAGAAACAACTATTAAAGAGACAAAATTATACATGCGTAGGCCAATATCCCCCTGGTCAGTATTGCGTTTTCTTTTACGTTGATTTAAACTTACATCTGTTGATTCCATTGATAGATAGGTTGTAAATTAACAAGTTTTGGACAACTGTTGGATGAATATTCACTCACTGAACAAACAATCTTGTCCCACATTTACGAGAGATCCGAGAGACCTGGTAACAAACTCGTTCCCAATCATTCGCAACGCCTTGAATACGGGGGGCTACCAAGCTTTGTGTTGACAAGGTGGCGGACGCAGAAAACGGAAAGAGGACACGGTAAACAAGTTCTCAAAACAAGACTATATTTCAATTACTTTGTGGCATTGATACTCAAGGTAGTCAGGAGTTTATTCAACCTTTTCAGTTAAATATATATGATTCTAAATCGAACAATTGCTCGTGCGTAACCAAAGAACTGTTCATTGCCCTTTTAACCGAGTGTTCCCCACCCAAAATTCAGCCGGCGATGACCTCTTTCCCAGCCGGCGAATTTTGCCAGCAGCCGGCGCTTAGTGACAACCTTGCAAGTGTTCATCCCAGCCAATCTTACACATGCAAAGGTCTTCAAGGAACAATTTGAACTTGACAATAATAGGACAGACGAACCCCAGTGGATCATAGAATTTTGCTGTAAAGCTCACAACATTTCTCTTGGTAGGTTCAGTGTCTCTTGCAAGGTTTGCTGTCACTCTTAGTTCAAACACAATTGCATCCCTAACAACGTTCCAGTGTACACCAAGTACCTTCTGCTCTGCATTAGTTGTCTCCTCTGCCGTGTGCTCCTACCATAGGTCTTGTCTTCTTCAGCCACTGTATCTGTCTCTGATATGTCTTCAGATGGACGCATTTGCTCAGGCTCAACAGTGTTCTCAGAAATGGCAGAATTCGAGAGGATCACTTCATTGCACTTGATTTGCTCTGCCAGCTCAGCAGAATTTGACACAAATTTCCTTAGGCTGAATCCTCCTTCCGCAAGTCTGAGTTTCGACTTTAGGTAAAGTTAATAGGCTGTGTCACTGTCAGGGGCTCCAGAACTCAGGTCATCCACATAAATTGAGCGGAGAAATCTTTCCACAAACTCGGGGTCCTCTTTCTTGTATCTTTCAACATGGTACTTTATGGTGGCATTGAGTAGAAACGGACACCAGACAAGAACCCACGGACCAAGTCACCTAGTTTCACCACAATCAGTACTCAACATGGAAAGGTTCACTTTCTCATCAGCTGTACATGGATATCATGATGTGTGGAAGCCATTGATCGATGAAAAACTAACTTGTCGCTAAAGGCGAGTTTAACAACCCCACAGACTAACATGCTGTGCAAGTAATGAAGGGCAACAAAATGGTTGGCCATTTTCTTCACAAGTTCTCACAAATAATAGTGTTATTTGTGACCCCATACCAGCCAGTTTACTCCCCCTGAAACCAATGGTCTCGTATATAAGCTGCACCCATGATTTTGAGCCCAATATTTCAGCTTATACACAAGTTTTTATGGTTGCATTATTCTTGACAAATCTTGTCAAAACTACACTCCTTAGAAAGGTAGCTAATTTTTGAAAAATGTCATCATTAAAATTCCACAGTTGATTATTAATTAAGTAAAAATGGCTGATTATTAATTAACTAAATGTCCGGGTGACCAACTTTGAGGGCTGGGCTTGCTAGTTGGCATGGTTCTTTATTTTTTTTCATAGAGCACAGCCTTGACATTGTAACATTTGTTGTGATTGCCTAGTTTCTGTAAAGTCTGGAAAGTGTAACTTTATCGAAAATGAAACGCCATGTTTTATTGGTCACCGTTCTTTACTTTGACCAATTGAAGTGCACCATGTATGCACTGCATCGTCGTTGCTCTTTACTCCTCTATGCCTTCCTTCGTGCTCTCTTCGCGGCTTCCCTTTTCGTGACTTTTTGAGACAAGGGGTGAAAGATTGTTGTTAAGCGTGGAAGCCAAGCCAAAGCTCAACTTGATATAGAAAACTAGCCAAAATCAACACAGCTGATCGACTCAAGAGGTAGACAGAAGTAAAAGTGATGAAATAATAGCAATTTCGGTCTTTAAAGAGAACCGAACTGATTCCTTTCCCATACGAAGCCTCATAATTCAGGCCGGTGCAACACAACACGTCATGATCAGTAAGGCAAAGGTCATGTGCATCTGCTGCTTTCTCATTTTGAGCTTAGGCTGCCTGTGGACAAACTGTCATCACCCAATTTGCCTTACGGCATCATTTTTGAAATAGTACCCGCAATACCATTTGTTGATGCTGTACTGAATGTTGACAAAAGCATTTCTATTTCATTTTATTTGTTCGTATAAACACTGACTGCTGACAGCCATTTAGCGATCAATGCATCCCACATGAATGCCTCCAGGCATCCTCTTTTGTTTAACATAGGCAGCGTTTACATGGACGTCGTTTCACGTGTAACCATATCATTTTTGATACGGTTTTGCCCTCTGTTTAGACGATGCCTTCAGAAATAAAATAACAATTTCCCTAAATTCTCACAATCAAAAGTCACTAGTAATGTGTCTATTGAACTCCCCACGAAATACGATCCGTAATAAAAGGCTATTGTATAACTTGAGTACAATGAAACTTAAGACGCTGCAGAATTTGACAGGCATAATTGTTCTGTCTGACATGTCTACAATTTCATTTTAAACAAAGTGCACAATTCCCAAAAATGCCAATCAAGAGTGAAGACCATTACTAAAACCAGCCAGGTGGTTTTGAAAATGCTGCCAGCAGTGGAACATTAATTTTTGAAAACGATACAGTAAGTGTTTCATCTGTCGCGTAAGCGGCAAATCCTTGAAACTATGTCGATTTGAAACCATGTAAATGCCACCTGACTCTCTAGAGTTAATTCTCTGATCCTGTGTTCACAGTTGCAAAATCAAGTGAGTGTCAACTACCACAGGATGGGAGAACAACTGGACATAGGTCTGGAACTCCCCCGGTGAAAAACCTTCCAGGATCTTTGAGGATCCTTAAAGAACTTCAGGGACCTCCTAAAGATCCTTAGGGATAAGGATCTTTTAAAAAGATCATTGAAGGATCTTGGGAGGATCTTCAAAGATCTTCAGTTGCTAAACTATGTGCAAAGATCCTTAAGGACATGTTAAGGATCTTTTGAGGATCTTACAAAGATCCTTGTGAAAACAAGTACAAGGATCTTAGCACAGATCCTGTGAGGATTCTTCACGGATCTTTAAGGATCTTTAGAGCAATTTTGAAAAGATCTTTATTAGGATCCTTAAAGATCTTTAAAGATCCTTAAGGATCTTGGCAAGAAAGTTGAAGATCCTTAAGGATCTTGGGCAGGATTCTCAAGGGTCCTTGAAGATCCTGCAAAGATTTCTGAGGACCCTTGTTAAGATCTTTATCAGGATCCTAAAAGATATTTGAAGATCCTTAAAAGATTTTCAACAGGGTCAAGCACTTAGGTGACTTGCATAGCAAGCGCTTCCAGTGAGCAGAAAGCAAACTTGATCTTTTAGCTGTCTGAGAATAGAGTGAGCATAATTTTTCCCCTTGCCCTACAACTCACTACAGCCTGTTTATAGATGGACCACTGGCACTTTACTTTACAGCCACATTGTTATACAGAGCTGTCTACCACACTGTCTTACATAATTTGAAGTATCTCCATTTGTGTCTTTTAGTGTTTGTACAGTTGACCTGCTGAATGGCAGTAGTAAGTATTGGTTTATACTGTAAAGCCAATAACCCAGCAATAATTATTTTCAGTCAATACCTCTTTTGAAGCTCTCAGACCTGTATACATCTCTCAGCTCTTTCATCAATCTATCTGTTGCTTGCACTGAACCACAGACTGTGCCCTGCAAGACAAGGGGAAAAACAAGTGAGGACTAGGTCAAACAATGATATGAAGTTCCGAGAGCTTCAGGCCAAAACAGTTTAAACATCCAGCAGTGCCTGAACTCTTGGGAACTATTGTCCCCACAGGAATCCAAACTACAGGCTTAAAGGGGCTCTGTCACAGTTCTTTTGCTGCCCAAAACACAGAAATCTTCTTTATGACCTTTAGTTGTGCCCAAACCATTATTTTAAATTTAGGAGGAGAATATCAAATGATTTTTTGCAGGAAGAGTCATCCATAATACATTTTTGCCCATGTCTTCAAGATCACGTGAAAATACGAAAAAATTAGGCTAAATTTTTCAAAATACAATCCGTTTCCATCCTTGCCATCTGTAACAACAGAAGACAGTAAAATAGTCTCACTGCAGTAACACGGTCTTCAATAAACAAACTGCATTATTATTTTTGGGTTATCATTGATTTAAAGACATCTTTTAGCATTCCACGGTGAGGCCGAAACAGTGTGACAGAGCCCCTTTCACCAGGTGGCAGTTGTGTTCAGGCTCTCCCTCACCTCATGGCCTGACACTTCCTATAGCACTTATCCTAACCCAGCTGGCCTGGCCATTAGAACTTATGTCTCAATCTCCCTTTGCAACTCTATCTGGATCTCCTGTAGTTTCACAGTATTCACTCAAATTTTCCAGGGGAAAAGACATTGATTTTCATATGTAGTTAGCTATTGATAGAAACCTTGAGATGGTCTTCCCTCCTGTTTACTCGTATCCTCTCCAACACTGCATAGTTTGCCGCACCTATCTCCTGGACTTCGTTGTTAGAGTCTTGCCTGTTTAACAACATTAATACCAAAAAAGCTCAGCTGACTCAGGGAGGTATCAGAGAAAAAGGTGCAAGTGAAAGAAAGCTTTTAACTGCTTCTACTGATTTCATTTTAATTAAGAGCACAAAGAAAAAAATAATAATAATAAGACTAGATTGGGTGTACATGGAACAAGAATTGCTGATACCGGGGTGTAATAAGGCAAAGGAAATGAGTTCCATCCACCATCCAAACCGTAATTAAAAGTGCACATAATTTTGTTACTGTACCTTTACTTTCCAACATCTTTTATGATTAAGATGATTTTCACATGGAGCTCTGTAACTCTTAACTTAAATTGCACATAACCCCACATATTTTCTTTCACAAAAAATTAATTAATTTTTGATACTTCAAGACTAACAATTAAACACAATGTGACTTTTCTTTTCACTGCTGATGGGTTGCACAAGTTACATAAAGTTATTAACCAAAACTGGCAGTCATTTGATCCAGAAATGTACAAACTTAAGGTTCTTACTCTGTGTCTTCTTCCATTTCATAGTTATCAGAATCTTCACTATCCTCATGACCCTGCCCAAAACAAACATAACATACAAGCATGATTACAGCTTACTGAGATACATGTAACAGTCCCACCACTGTAGTAGAGCAAAGTAAAGTAGAAGTAGAAGAAGTAAAAGTAGTAGTAGAAGTAGTGTAGAAGTAGTAGAAGAGGAGGAGGAAGAGGAAGAAGAAGAAAAAGAAGAAGTACAAGTACAAGTTAGGACAAGTACAGTAAAGTACCTTTATTTATACACGTTGATAATTAAAGCTTGAAGCTTGTGGGGCCATGTGCAGGAAGTAAAGTAACAGTTCAAATAAAAGAACAACCTTAAGAGACCCATCTGGAAGGAGTCTTGAAACCGGTTGGCTATTTACACAGTGTGAGGGGGTTGAATTTGGGAACACAAAAGACAAATTCAGCGGGTGGTCAGAATGGAATTTGAACCAACCACATGCAAATCCAGTGCCCTAACAACTGGACCCCCTTGCCTTGCAGCATCTAATCCCCAGGTGCTTCTCTGGCAAAGAGTTTGATTCCCTCTTAAACTATAATTCTACTGACATTTTGTAGCAGCAGTTCTGTAGAACAAAATTTGGATTTGGCTGAAGCTTTCTGTAGCCTGCCAATTTATTTTAAATTACTACCACCATTTTTGACCTTCCACTTATGTCCAGAAATGCAGACAACTGGGCTTTTGGCAAATTTGGCGAAATTCTGTCAAATTAATCACACCATCAGTTCAGCCAAACATTTGGCCAACGCACTTAGTTGTAGGTGTACATCGTTTTAAGCAAAAAATATATATATTAAAAAGTGAGAGGGTGGATGAGAAGAATGTTGAAGCCTTAATACTGCTGAAGCCTAAGTGCATTCATTATGCACTGTATCAAATCACATTCTTGAGCAAATCCTACACACAGGATCAAAGTGCCCCCTCCTAAAAAAAGCAAAATCCAAAATAATCCCTCCCCCCCCTGTGTACTAGGTCGCGCGGTTACCTAGCGGGGCACATGTTGTGTTGAATAATAAATGTGGCGTTATTCTTTGTGAATGTTCATTCCTTTCCGGACGCTAATCGGTCCGACTACAGTTAGTGGAGAATCCAAAGTTTCAGAAAAGTTCCACGGCAAGTACAGAAGAACTTCAAGGCATCGTAGCGGGTCTCGTGAGTGTTGTCAAAGACTTAACACAAAACGTAAACCACATCAGTATTCAGATCGGTCAACTTGCTACCACATCACAACAACCACAACAAGCTCCTCAAAACCCTTCAAGCGCTTCACCAGCTCAACCTCCGCAGTCTCAACCCTTCAGCTCCCGACATTTCGCTGTGATGAATCGAGTTGAGATGATATAGCCGATTTCCTCGAACGTTTCGAGCAACAAACCTCTCATCTGTCCGCCGACATCACCGTCACGCTCCTTGAGCAACGATGTATTGGAGAATGGCCTCGCTCAGTCCTTTCTATCGCAAAAAGCACGGTGGACTTCGCAGAAAAAACAGCCAAAGAACAGCTTGCTACTTTCATTGAACATCTTAAGCGTGAATTTGAAGAACCAACAGCACTCAAACGCCGGCGACTCGCCGCAGAATTAAGCGCAATGACACAAAAGGCAAGTGAGAATGTGAATCAATTTACTTTTCGATTCAGGAACGTTTTACATCAGATGGAATGCTTGGGCGAAAAGGTCGCTAAAGAATGCCCCACCTACGTCGTTTCACAGTTTCTAGCCAAAGTTAAACTGGAGATTGCACAACCACTAGTCTTAAAAGCTGAGGAATTTACAACCTTGGAACAAGCCGCTGAATCAGCCCGTCGGATCGAATTGTCCTTGCAAACAAAAACACGTGGCGACATCATATCGCGATCCCAAACTCTCAATGCGTGGAAACCTTCAAATGCTCTGTTTACTTTCTCAGGTAAAAGCAACTCAAGTTCACCTCAACAACGCAGCAAGAAACATCACTGCTGGACGTGCGGTTCCCCTAACCATCTTGTGCCACAATGTTCTTCCTCACAGCGT
Organism: Astreopora myriophthalma; assembly: GCA_014634185.1. Classification (NCBI taxonomy): domain Eukaryota; kingdom Metazoa; phylum Cnidaria; class Anthozoa; order Scleractinia; family Acroporidae; genus Astreopora; species Astreopora myriophthalma. The sequence goes on along the minus strand of BLFK01000366.1, from coordinate 77,791 downwards.
CCCACGCAAGGCTCAAAATCACCCATGCCTGAAGTCTGCAGAAATTTCGACTGCTACCTTCACTCAAATTGCGAGAAAGTGAATAACAAGTGCTCTCATGGTCGCGGTTCCCCTAACCATCTTGTGCCAAAATGTCCTTCCTCACAGTGCCCCACGCAAGGCTCAAAATCACCCACGCCTGAAGTCTGCAGAAATTTCAACCGCTAACTTCACTCAAATTGCGAGAAAGCGAATAACAAGTGCTCTCGTGCCATAAATGGGGCTGTAAAACAATAAGGCATGACTCTCAGCAAGTAAATGCAGCTACACCAAGCAAACCACCCGACACACCTTCAACAAGCCCAGATCATTCTGGTACTGTTCTTTTTGGCCTACCAGCAGTCACAGATCCAACTGCCCTTCCAGTCCATTCCACTCCCTTTGGATAGCTGCTGTTCCCTTTCCTTAGTTAGTGCAGATCATGCAATAGCAACCACCACCAAATGCCCATCTCTTCAATAATAAGAAATTGCCAGAATCCATTCCTGTCTCCGTCGCTGATGCAAAGTCAAATCTTTCTGCCACTGCCACCATGGATGTTCCCATCACTTGGAGCAATGGCAGGGAATTAATCTTTACTATGCTTGTTGTTCCCCACCTCTCATGGCCAATTCTGTTTGGGGAAAATCATCTCCACGCCACCAAAGTTCTAGTGGATCATGATCAGCCGTCCATCACTTTCTGACATCCTGGTATGCAATTCACAGTCCCTTGCTCATTGGACAACCCACTAACTGGCTTCACCTCAACCACGGCACCAGCCTCACACACACCCAGTAATAGTTCGCATGACAATTACAAGCCTTATGTCGGTGTCACTTGTCTCCCAACCAAAACACCTTTAATTGGAAAACCAACATCCTCATACTCTCTACAGCGTGGACTTAACCTTGTCACTGTTTGTTTGACCCTAAGCTCTGTCTTTGTGGGATTTCAAGGAACCAAGCCTATGCTTTGGTTGGAGGGCCAACAAATACAGCCTGGGATTAACCCTTTCACCGCCGAGACCCACTTTAGGGATTTTACTCTGTCTAACGCCAGACGATTTTACTCGTCACTGGGGTAGCCCTTGGCGCTGAAGGGGTTAAAGTCCTGGATGGACCTTTTGATTGGCAGTCAGCTCCAGGTTCAACCATCCCTCAACAGCCACCTGGTGCACTCCAAGCCTCACTTTGTGATATCCAGGAAAACATGCCTCAACATCCTGAACCTGAGGATGACATCCCAGACTCAACCAAAGTTCATTACACAACAGTTGCTATTGTGTCAACACAGGAGAGGGCCACTCTTCCCCAGAATGTCATCTTTGCCCACATTCGCCCTGCCACTACCCAGGATGAAGAAACCTTTCATCAGGCGGCTAGCTGTACCTCAGAGCAATTAGCAGACTCCTGGATGGCCTGGGCGGAGACACAAACTCAACTGAACCTATCTTCCAATCCTTCCGGATTGCCTACTAGCCCCTCCCTTGCCGCCAAAGTACATGTATTAAAGTTATCACCACAATCGGAAATGCATGGGCACCACAGGCTTGGATTCTTCCGTATTGTCTCCATTTCGTGAGCCACAGGAGGATCAGCAAAACACTGTAGAGTTCCTTCCAAACACAACACAAATTACAGTGTATGTTGGATCCATACTCTGAAGAATATCACAATGTCCTGGTGAATGCCCTAAAACTTCATACTGAACTGTATGCACATGTTGATCCCAAGCTCCTATCTGAATTCAAGGTATTACTGTGCAAATATCCCACTGCATTCTGGCTCCCAGGGAATCCATTAACAGAAGTCAAAGGCTTCGAACATCACATTGAGACTCGTGATTCTCTTCCTGTTTACAAGCACCCTTATAGGAAAAGTCCTGCAGAATTGCGCGCCATAAAAACAGAGATTGAATGCATGTTGAGAATGAAAATTATTGAGCCAAGTAACTCACAATGGGGTGCCCTATGCATCCTTGTACGGAAACCCCTGGAAGACGGACGTGAACAACCTCCTCGTTTTGTGGTAGACTATCGAGGACTAAATGCGGTTACTAAGAGTGATAGATATCCAATTCCTTCTATTGCAAGTGTCCTAGACTCCGTCAGTCAAGGCAAAGTTTTCGGACGTTGTGACTTAGCAAGTGGCTACTGGCAAATTCCCTTGCGAAAAAACGACCAACACAAGAGCACCTTCTGTACCCACGTCGGACTCTATCACTTTCTTCGTCTCCCTTTTGACCTAAAAACTGCCTCGAACACATTTCAACGTATCCTGAACACAGTCTTTGCGGAATATTTGCACCGTTGGCTCATTGTTTACGTTGATGATTTGATAACCTCGGCGCAAACACAAGCAGAAGCTCTTGAACAGTATGCTCTACTTCTTCATAGAACAGTGCAAGTGAACATTCACTTTAAACCCTCAAAATGTGTTCTTTGCTATTGAAATTGAGCTTTTGGGACACAGTATCAACCAGGATGGACGTAAACCTAACAGTAAAGGTATCGAAGCCATCACAACCATGAAATCACCTGCCAATGTCACCCACCTCAAGCAATTTCTTGGTCTTTGTGCATATTTCAGTGATTATGTACCTAACATGTCTGATCACACATTTCCTTTGCGACAACTTCTAAAGAAAGGTTATCCCTTCAAATGGACCCAAGACCATGAACACAGCTTTGAAAACTTGAAACACCTTATCACAGATCCATCTGTCTTGCTTCACCATCCTAACTGGATTGCTAGCTTTGAAGTCCATGTTGGCGCAAGCAAACATGGTTGCAGTGCCATGTTGGCTCAGCAAATTGAGGGAAAACTTAAACCAATCTGGTTTGCCTCACGGGCCTTCAATGCCGTTGAATCACATTGGACTACACTGCAACAAGAACTTTTCGCACTAAAGTGGGGTCTAGAACAATTTCGACCATATATTCTTGGTCGCCGAATTAAAGTGGTGACAGACCATGCAAACCTACAGTGGCTCACTACTATTGCTCCACAGAAAGCTAAAGTAGCCAGCTGGTGCATGTCAGTGGCGGAATTTGATTTTTACATCCAACACTGATCAGGTGCCACAAATGTTGTATCAGATGTTATCCTGATACTAAGGTTCCAGACTGTTCCCTTGTTACCTTACCAGACCATAAGATCAAGTCATTCTTTCTTCTTGCCTTGTCAGTGGACGCCCCCACCCATATAACTCAAGGGGTGACTGATACACTTTCTCCAACTGTCATCTATATGTCTAATGCTTGTTTGTTAACACATCCTAAATGCACCTCACCCACTTCAGCTAGAGGACATGACTCCAGTACTGACACAGCCATGGAGAAACCTCCGGTAAACCTTACCAATGACAAACCTACCTGTTCAAATTCCAACACGCTGCCAACTTTGGATCCCACAGAGCTAACACATTTGAACCCTCAACGGGTAGCATTCGCCGAATTACAACAAAAAGATTACTGAAAGTGAAGAATGATCATCGCAGTTAATTTTCCAATTTAAGCAATTGGAAAGGAGAAGCCTGAAAAAATCAGGACTTCAACGGGATTCGAACCCGTGACCTCCGCGATACCGGTGCGATGCTCTACCAATTGAGCTATGAAGCCACACATTGGGAGCTCACTAAATTGACCTCGCTCGAATCCCGTTGAAGTCCTGATTTTTTCAGGCTTCTCCTTTCCAATTGCTTAAATTGGAAAATTAACTGCGATGATCATTCTTCACTTTCATCTACAACTGCAGTTCACATATGAATTATTTCATATATACTTCACAAAAAGATTACTGGTGTAAGAACCTCATCAAGTACCTGTCATCTCGTCAAAAGAGGGTCTCTATAGCTCATCTACCCACTAAGCACCAACAATGGATCACACAGATGTCAAACAGAACCGTTGTCAAAGATGATCTTCTCATGTATCGAGATGAATTTATGGTCGACCCTTCACTCTACCGAATTATGGTCCCGATGACACTGAACTTCGGCGTAAATTATTACAAGCTTACCATGATTCACCACTCGCCACGCACAGAGGTTGTGATGCAACATATGAATCGCTGTGTTATGATTATTACTGGAGAGGCATGGCCAAGCAAGTCAAAAACTGGATTCAACGTTGCCCTCAGTGCATCCGTTTCAAAACACCAGATCCAAAGCATGGACCCATGCTAGTTCACTTCTACCAGAGACGTTCTACACCATTGGCATAGATTATGCAGGACCTCTGCCCCAGACTCCGTCTGGGAACAAGTGGATAATTACCGCCGTATGTCCTTATTCTAACTTCCTGGTTGCTATTCCAGTTCCAGACAAGAGAGCAACCACGGCTGCACGTGCACTTTTCGATCACGTTTTTCTTCAATACGGGTTCCCTGCAGAACTACTCAGTGATCGAGGTGGTGAATGGACTAATGCAGTAGTTTTCCAGCTCACTAAATTACTTTCAATAGACCATGTTTTCACTACCAGCTACAGACCTCGGTTGAACGGCTCTACTGAAAGGGTTCACCGATGGCTAAACATTTTACTGTGATGAACTTCAGACCAACTGGCAAGATTTCCTTCAACCAGCAGTTTACACACATAATGTTTCACCAATTCCAGGAATGGACAAACTCAGTCCCTTTTTCCTCGTTTTTGGTCGCCACGCCCCTTCACCTGAAACTCTCACCTTGGCTCTACCTTCAAAACCTCTTTCCCAACAAACATATGCGGAAAACCTAGTTTCACGGTTATCAGATGCCAAGAAACAGTTTGATCGCATTAAGGCTGACTTACGGCGATCTCAGCGAGAACATTAAGACCAAAATCCACGGACGCCAGGACCTCATTAAATTACGTCATGAGATCACTGGTCAAGATATCGGTGTTGTCAACATTGAGAAAATTGATGTCGTTCCTACAGGTGATCCACAGGGCCTTCGCCCTGAAAGTGAACCTCCCTTGCAACCTGTACCTATCCAGCTTGCACCTTCTCAATCAATCTCTCCTGATGTTGGCAAAGTAGCTTTTGCATTTGGCCAAGTCCTTCGTTCATTGCCCAGTCACCAAGCTTTTGTTTCTGAAGTGTGTAAAACCGTTTATCAAACCATGCCAGAAGCCCGGGATAACCTTTCCCGATGCGGTAAACTGAAAGGACTTGTATCCAAGTGCCCTTACTTGTCTATGAAAGGCGGTGCTCAAGGAGGAACATACGTTATTGTTCTTGATGTTAAACTCTTTGAGTAAGTGAACCCTCAAGAAGGGGTGGACTGTTAGGATGCAATCAATGTTTTGTTTTCAAATTTTCATATTGTTTTATTTTCATGGAATCCCTCAAGAAGGGGTGGACTGTACTAGGTCGCGTGGTGACCTAGCGGGGCACATGTTGTGTTGAATAATAAATGTGGCGTTATTCTTTGTGAATGTTCGTTCCTTTCTGGACGCTAATCGGTCCGACTACACCCGTTTTCATTTTGCCTTCACACCATTTACCAACCAGTTAGCTGAGTTGCCAGAGCACTGGGCTCCCATGTGGGAGGTCATGGGTTCAAAACCCTGGCCAAACCAACACTCAAGGTCTTCATTAAATAACTGACAAGAAAGTGCTGCCTTTGTAATGACATCAGCAAATGGTTAGACTTTCTAGTCTTCTCGCATAAGGACGATAAACTGTTGGTCCCGTCTCACTGAGCACCTGTGTGGGAAGTGACGGGACTTTTTTAACACTTTTCAAAAAGAGCAAGCATGGTGTTCCTGATGTGGTGGTCTGTCACTCTTTCTGTAGTGGGGACACAAATATGATTCCTTCTGGTTACATCTATAAAGAATTGTAACTGCTGCCACTTCCACCATAAAGAAGTCCCACACCAATTGTTGTAAGTGCTTTGAGTCTGTTGTAAGTGCTTTTTCGCACTGAATAAAAATGCTATATAAATACCTCACATTAATACCGCTCAGAATATCACTGCAATTTTGACAAAAAGACAAACCTCCATCCCTAAAGTTACATTCAAATGTTTGATAATGACAACAGATATTTAAGATCATTATTTTTGTTTTTGACATGTGCCCTGCAGTTTCAGTACCTCTTCCAAGCCTTCATCCTCACTCTCATCATCTTCTTGTGATGTTGTACAGCCTTTCATTTCACCCTAAAACAACAAAGGTGCAAACTAGGAAACGTTTAAGAAGAATTTCACATTAAAATGATTTTCAATGAAAGATCCAGCAGAATGAACACAGTGGCAGGGACTCTTTGTCATAAATGGTGCCAGGCAGCAACTCATTGACCATTTCAATGACTTGTTTATTTTAACACCACAACTTTCAGAACTCTAACTTGCTTTTATTACTTTTGGTAATTTTCTATTTTCCATGAACATGAATCCATTTAATACAAACAATTTAATGCAGCTATTGCCTATCGTGTAGTGAGCAAAAGAGGCAGCAGAAAAGTCGAACAGGACTTACATCATATAATCCTCAAACCTCTTCTATTTTTTTTTTGTTTTGCCCCAATACCTATTTTTGCATTTTATTAAGCAAAATGTCACAGGAATTTTCGGTTTGTGATGTATAAACAGTGATTTTTTTTAATGCAGAGGGGAAAAATGCATTAATTAGTATCACTACCACGCTGCAAGACCAGGGAAGGGAGCCTGGCTCTAGAACAGTAAAATATGATCATGAAAGTATAATTTTATTTATATGTTGTGGATTAAATTTATCTTTGGTTTAAAATTTCTTAAACCAGTTTTTTTTTTTGTTCCTTTGATTCAGATTATGGTAATGTATCTATCATAAAGAAAGTAAGAGTTAAAATTGAAACTGGAATAAATTTAAATTGCTCACAACATATACTTCAAAAGCATGCCATCAAGTTTAAACGGTAATTTCAGGGGAAAGTTTGACTGATAGACAAGCATGAGGAGGTATTTTGTTTTGCATGCAACAACAAGAGAACAATCCTACAGACAAGGAAGCATGATAGGACCAATTGGATCCAAATCACCTTGGAGACTAGCTGAATGTTCATCAGACATCTCAGAGCTCAAATAAACTTTCATGTCATCAGTGAACAGCTTTTTACAATGCCAGTGAGATATTAAGCCATCCCCAGTGTCATTGACAAAATTAATAATAGTACTGGCCTAACATTGTTCCCTGCAGTGGGCCCGATTTGACTTGTACCCTTGATCAGCAGGTGCCTCTAAACACAACTCACTGCAAATGATTTGTAGGGAACAATCTTAGCCGTGACAGTATGACTGTCACACAAAATTAATTATGTTGCACCGTATGTAGGCTTGGATTGTCACTTGAAGAAGTTGTGCAAGACTTCCCTTTCATAAATCCAAATTCATCAGCAGTAAAGACAGCGTTGGATTATAAACAAAAATAATTACAAGCTTCTCCCTTACTTATTTTTCACAGACTTTGCAAACAACAGATGTGAGTGATACGGGCCAATAGTTTCTGTCAGAAATTCTTTCTTAATACTCTTTTGGTGCAGCAACACTTGTAACATGTGCTTCTTTCCATTTTGGTGGAGAGAACCCAAGAAGAATGACTTGTTGAAAAGATAATACATCTGTGGACCAAGCACATCAGCACAAATTTTCAACACTGACGGATAAATCTGGTCTGGACCAGGAGACTTTATTTGACTGCAGAACTTTTTACACTTCATCTGGAGGGCAGCTTAATGAACTAAACTCTTGTCAAAGAACTTGTGAGAATGGTGGCAAAACATCCAGATAAAACACCGCAATCCCTAGTGCCCAAAAGATCATGACATCAAACCATGCTCCAGCCCCTCTCCCCAGCATCAATGTTGTTTATAATGTGAAAATGTTTGGAATTCTTGGAAAAACACATCACATGTAGCTTTTGAAAAAAAAGCAATAGTTATGAAAGGGGGGAACTGCTACAATGTACATAGTTTTAGGCGTTCTTTAGATTTATGATTGAGATTGCAGAACAGTAAGATGTTTATGAAGTTAGGCGGGTCGCACTGTAGAATACAGCCCACTGAAGTGGTCGATAATAGCACACGCAGCACACGTATCTGAGATGTCAGCACTATGTAACCATCAGAACCTGAACTAAAGGAAACCACCCTAGGAACAACTGAAGTTTGTTATCTAGTAGACACAAGAATCAAACATGGAGACTACAATTTACCCTACCATACCAGCGTTCATGACAAGAGAGATGACTTCGCATTTAGAATCGTACATTTTCCACATATGGACAGTTACTGTAACATCCCAGTCAGTCCTACATATGTTATTTATATACCTCAACTGGTGAGATATGCTAGAATCTGCACATCAAAATTGGACTTTTTACATAGACTCTGCCTACTTTCATCACAACTTCAAGTGCAAGCCTTCAAATCCACTATGCTTCTCAAAACAATTATTAATAATATTATTCCTCAAGCGAGATGGATCAATAATTCAGAAGTTTGGTACTACAGTACAGGAATTCAGATCAGCAGTCCAACGTTGACATACATTGCAGTATCCTTTGTTAATTTGTGGTTGTTACATCATCAAGGTACCGCAAGTTGGTGCACAGCTTCCTTTCTGCCGTAGCTCACGTGCTTGCTTGCTTGCTTACATTCATTGTGTGTTGTGATACAAATAGACGATGGCCTTCTGAAACTCAAGGCTTTAATCAACAAATCCCGCACTAACAGACACACAGAAAAACAAGGCGGACGAGTGCAACAAGGTAAGTAAGAACTTAATCATATAGTCACTGAAAAGTCACTAACAGAGATTGCAGGCGTAGAGGCACTGGCAACCCAGAACTAAGAATGTAGAATCAAACAGCTCACACAACATGCGCACACAACGTAACATTGTTCCTATTTTTGTCCCTCTCACAAGGTAAGAATGTAACATACTACATTGACCCCTTCGTTTAAAGATCAAGTCTGACTACTGGGCGACGAATACATTCGGAACGGCGTACAGGTCCAAGTTCCGTATTCTGACTTCGCACAGGTTCTAGTAGCCGTTCCACGCCAGACGTTGGTCTCATTTGCGGTCCTGTGTTGGTCTCAGACTGAGGGGTGTGGGTAGAGGAATGTGTTCAGGTGAAGACCTAGTTTCCTCCATTTGACCTTTAGGCGCAAGGTGTTTCATGTCTTAAGTTGTGTCCCGACCGTCAGGATAATGTACATGTGCATAGTGAGGGTTTGCCTGGAGCAAATCCACCTCATCGACCAACGGTTCCATCTTGCCATGGCGGTCCTGACATTTAATGTAGACAGGTCCCGGCGTGGCTAACCATGTGGGGATTGAGGCACCAGAGGATGATCATCGTGAAAAACCAAAGAAGCATTTGTGAGGGGTTTCATTGGTGGCAGTACACAAGAGAGAACGGATAGAATGTAGCACATCAGGAAGGACATCCTGCCAATTCCTTAGAGGTAGGTTCTTGGATTTAAGACTCATCGTGACTGCTTTCCATATCACACCATTTCATCTCTCTGCTTGGCCATTTCCTTCAGGGTTGTAGCTAGTGGTCCGACTTGTGGTTACCCCTTTTGCTGATAGAAAGTCACGTAACTCTTTGCTCATGAAAGAGGCTCCTCAGTCATAATGGAAGTACGGCTGGCATTCCCGTAATTGAGAAAAGTGACATAAGGCACTGATAACTTGGTAGTTGACACGTCAGGACAGCGAAAAACAAATGGAAACCTAGGTTACTCATCAACCATCAACAGGAAGTACTTGTTTCTATTATTGGTCGGTAGGGGACCTTTGAAATCAACGCTGATCCTCTCAAATGGCTGGGCGGCCTTGATGAGGTGAACTTTGTCAGGGCAGTGATACTGAGGTTTGCACTCACGACAAACTGGGCATTGGCTTGTCATCTTCTTTATCCCATCAAGGGAATAAAGTAAGTTCTTGGTTCGCAGAAAATGGCTTAGTCTGGTGAACCCCAGATGGCAGAGCGACTCACGGAGCTTGTAGAGTAATTTTTCGGTTGCAGCTGCACACATGGTTCCGGACGGTGTGTCAGGTGGGACGCTCTCTCTTCCAGGGCAGTGGCATATGTCAAAACTGTAGCAAGAGAGTTAGCGCAAGAATTTTTCATTCTTTATTTTTCCTTTGTGATGCTTGTAAAGCATGTAAGACACTGATTTCTGGTCAGTTTTGAGAACGAAGCGCTTGCTGATCAAGAAGTGTCTCCAGTGCCTTATACCCTCTATTATGGCCTGTGCTTTTTCTCTATGGACGCATGCTTTAGCTCAATGCCTTGGAGGGTTCACGAGAACAAGGCAGCAGGCCTTCCATTCTGGTTGAGCGTTGCTGCTAGTTCTACCTCTGATGCATCCATTTCGACTTCAAATGGAATATTCTCGTCGATTGCCATGACCATAACGTCTTCTATGGTTTTCTTTATAAGACTCTCAAAAGCTTCAATGGCCTCCTGCAGTAATGGGAAAGATTTGCATCCAGCAATTGGCCTGATTCGATCTGAAAATTTTCGGATCCACTGGGAGTAATAGGAGAACAATCCTAGACGCCTATTCAGGGACCTTCAGTCGTGTGGAACAGGAAGTTCACGTAAGGGTCGTAAAAAATCAGGATCGGGGCGAATATTACCTTCCTCTATGATGTATCCGAAGATAGGGAGTTGTTGAGTTGAGAAAATACACTTATCACTGTTGCAACAAAGATTCTTGCATTTGGCAGCTTCAAGAAAGTGTTCCTCATTGATATCATGTTCCATTTGGTCCTTCCCACAAATGGTGATGTTATCCAGGTAAGGAAAGGTTGCTTCGAGATCCTCCCTCCTCTACGAACTTCACCATCTCTCCCTGGAAACAGGCTTCACCATTAGTGATGCCAAAGGGCAGGCAAGTGAACTGATGAAGGTTGTTCCGAGCTTCAAATGCTGTATAAGGCTTGTCTTTATCTCTGAGTGGCACTTGATGATATGCGCTTCGGAGGTCAATAGTGCTGAAAACTCTATACTGGGCGATCTTATTGACCATGTCAGTTATTCTTGGCAAAGGGAATGCATAGAGGAGTGTGAATTTATTAATGGTCTGCAAGTAATCAATAGCTAGCCTCTTCCTGTGGTTTTCATCCTTTGTTACCACAACCTGTGCTCACCATGGGGAGCGGCTTGGTTCTATTATACCTTCTCTTAGCAATCTTTTCACTTCCTCGCCAATAAAGACAGAATCCTCCTCACTGTATCTCCGAGACGTAGTGGCAATTGGGTGGCAATCCGTGGTTAGGTTCACAAACGGCTCAGGTGGATCTACATTCAATGTGCTAAACCCTCAGACAGACAGGGGTGGTTCAGAGCCACCATAATGGTAAATGCCGTTTGAGTGTTGGGATTGGAAATCGATCCCTAGGATGAGATCAGCACAAAGTCCAGGCAGAACAGACAGCTTGAAATCTTCATACTTGCACCCTTGATAAGAGAGATTGGCTGCACATGTTCCTTTAATTTTAACTGAGCAGGATGCCAATGTAGCCATAGATACTGAGCCAGCTGAAGGATTAACTGTCAGAGAAATTCGTTCCACCAAACTGGGATGGATAAAGCTCTCGCTACTACCACTGTTGAATAGCGCCTTGACTTGCATCCCTTCAATATCAACAGTTCCCAATGACTTTGAAAGAGATGTGGGAGTACCCACAGGTACTGTAGCAAGTGTTGGAGACCAGGCCACAGCAGAAACTTTACTTTTGTTAACTGCTCTTCCACAGTAGAGCTTCGCAAGGTGGCCTCTCTTCTGACACCTTGAGCACACTGCTTCACGAGCTGTGCACTTTAAGCGAGGGTGCTTACTGTTTCCACAAAAGAAGCAACTCAAGGCTTCAGACTCTACTGCGGCTAGTGTGTTGGAATCTGGCTGTTCCTGCTCTGCGCCAGGAGCAGGGGTGGGGGAAACTGCTGCATTCACAGATGACAAAGGAGCTGTATATGATTCAGAGCTTTGAATTGCTGATTCGAGAGCGTGAGCTTGATCGAACATGTGTCCCTTATACTCCCCTCGTGATATTGGGCAGCTGTAACACTTTGAAAGTTACAGTCTCAGAGCTTGGAGGTATTCATCAAGTGTTTCATGAGGCTGCTGGCATCTCGTAGCAAGAATATGGTGGGCAAATATCTCATTTCTGGGCTTCAGGAGAAGAGTTTGTAATACCCCAATGGCTGCTTCATAGTCGGTACACTCCTTGATGTGTTGAAAGATCGCAGGAGGCACGAAATTTGCCAATACTTCAAGCTTGACAAGACAAGACAAGGCTTGTCAAGTGTTTCATGACGCTGCTGGCATCTCATAGCAAGGATATGGTGGGCAAATATCTCATTTCTTGGCTTCACGAAAAGAGTTTGTAATATCCCAATGGCTGCTTCAGAGTGGGTACACTCCTCGTTGCGATGAACGATTGCGGGAGACACAAAATGTGCCAATACTTTAACCTTGTCAAGACCCCCTTGTGGTAAGACTCCCAAGAAATTATCGAAGGTTCGTTTCCCGTGAAGCCATTCCTTCAAAGCTTCTGCACTATTCAGCTCAGTCTCCGGGTGCTCCGGTCATAGTACTTTGTCCATTGAGGATTGTGTTGATTAAATTGTCGTGATATAAATAGACAATGGCCTTCTGAAACTCAAGGCTTTAATCAACAAATCCCGTACAAAGAGACACACAGAAAAACATGGCGGACGAGTGCAACAAGGTAAGTAAGAACTTACTGAAAAGTGACTAACAGAGATTGCAGGCACAGAGGCACAGGCAACCCAGGACTAACAATGTAGAATCTAACAGGTCACACAGCATGTGCACACAACGTAACACTGCTCCTATTTTAGTCCCTCTCACAAGGTATGAATGTAACATACTACAGCGTGTGCGTGCTGTACTTTTTTGTTTGATGCATACTCCTCGTCTGTTGTTTATACTCTCCTTTTTTGCACTGTTTACCTTAGTAACTGAGCTCACATTGTGGGTGGCTCCTACTGAAATGTTCCACAATTGGTATAGGATTTAATGGGACTATCCCTACCTATCAAGTCTACTGGTATAGGAGCTCAACATCTTATTGTTCTGAGTTGACAGATGTTTACCCTGCCAGTAGAGTCTCCTTTGATCTTCCTAGAAAAAAGTCAGGAAGAGATAGGAGACTGCCAATGGCCTCAAGGAAAGGGATGAGTCAGCTGAGTTTCGAGTGGTCAAACCACTTTTCAATTGTTTGCGCAATTGATCAACCATCACACTTGACTAGTATTTTTTAACTGCCACTCCATGATCGTGTGGTAGTTATGACCTTTGCTCTCAAGTTTGTCAGTTCCCATCACACATCAAAAACAAAAAGCTAACAAATTTTGTTTTACAAAAAAACATAACACATTTGAAAAGTATACACTACCTTGAGTGTATGATGAAAATAGTTTTTTTTAGTTACAGGTACAGCATGTCTTTCAGAGAGATAATTTTCACAAAAGTCTCGAATGATTATTTCAGAAAAAAAAGATGTCATGCATGACTGACACTCACTTACATGTACGCTTGAATTTAATGCATGCTCGGTAGGAAAAGTGGAAGTGGTTGGCAGAGGTCTCTTATTTAGGAACATTGAAGGACCTCTCCTCATAAATGTTATGAATGATGTAAAATGTAGTGATTTAGATGGAAGGTTTGAAACCAATTTCATGTTGTTTTTTTTTTTTTTGGTCACAGCATTAGCTAGTGTATGCAATTAGGAAAATGAAAATGAAACGAGTTTTTTTTAACCAAAAATCATTTTAACTAACATCATAAAGGAAGACAGTTTTCACGTGCAAGTCACAGTACTCTTTCTAAAATTACTACTCTCAAGTTTCGACTTTACTTGTGCCTTCATAAGAAGGTCTTTAAAACTCCACAATGACTTCCGGTTTAAGACTGAATAATTTAATTTACCCTCCATACAAAAATCATGGGATATTATATTCTGTCTCCATCTCAGACAAGTGCCCAAATATGAATAATAATTTACGAGTTAGTCATAATCATTACGTTGAAAATAAAAAATCAACACAACGCTTTCGCTAGCGATACTTCGATGGAGGAAATCGATCCTCAAACGATGAACAGTAAAATTGATAAACTTACTTGAATAAGCTGTACCAGATCTAGGTTGTCTATGTGCGGTGGTATAGGGATATTCTGCCATCTGTAGAGCTCCTTGATCAAGTGCTTTGTAGAGCGAAGAAGCTGCCACATAAATTAAAATGAAAGAGTCGACGGCCATTGTTAATAAGCATACAAGAGGCTGAACTCAAAACATGATAGCGAATTGTCATTTGAGAAAGCAACAAAAGGCAAAACAAAATCTTACCACATTAGGTGAAGTTGTTTCAATACAGCTCAAGGATTCAACAATTTGAGTAATTTTCGCATCTTCACTTTCTGCGAACCACATCGGCGGTGGACTAGGATACGATTCCTTTTAACCAATGGCAAATGAAGATTAGGACAGCCCTGATTTAAATCGCTTTTTTCGTACTCAATTCATTACATGGGTGACTAATTGGAAACAACAATATAAACGAAGCTTACATATATATTGCAGTGAACAACATGCTCGCCATTGGGTGCGATAAATCGGTATGTCACCTCATCCAAACCGTTGGCTTCAACGCGGAAATGTTCGTGCCGCGGGCCAAACGTTTTCTCCAGGATACTAAGCTCCCTTTTAAGTTCTTGAAACTTGGACATTTGCCTTTCTCAGGCAACAGCCAGAGCTATGTTTCAGTGGGAACAGTTTCCATTTAAAAACAACATAACCTTCCCCGAAATGAAATTTTTCGCGTCTTTGGTTGTGTACAACCGCTGACCAGTTTCACTCCTTGAGGGCGCATGAGATCTGAGAAGAGCAGGAATTCGCTTCGAGTGTGCGGGCACCTATGTCCGAAAATATGGGAAGAAAGTCATTCTCGGTCCCGTCGCGAAAAACGTAACGACGTTGCAGAATTCGTGGGAATATATCATACATGCCGTCACGTTCCTACCATAAGACCAACGACCAATCATTAGCCCTCACTACTGGACTTGGATTCGCTCTGAAAAAGAGACCAAAAGAGGCTGACGTGAAGTCGGAAATGGCCTGTTAAGCAACAGAGCAAACGTTTCTATGGTTTATTGGCTGATAGCTGATAAACCAAGCGCAGGCGCCGCTGATAGGATCCCCAATAATCCGTTTCTTGCAACTGGCGAGTCCTTTTAGCGGACTTGCCTTCTCGAACGTCTACCGGTGAAGACCAATTAGTTTTAGTTTTAGACTATTGTTACAGTCTTGTCTTAAGCCCTGGTCAAACGGTGCATGATAGTCGATGATAGTTGATGATAGTCAAAACTAACATCAACCAACATCAACTATCAAACGGGTGGTCAAGCGGCGCATGACAGTCGATGATAGTTGTTCCGAGGAAGTCTGGGGAAGAATTGTTGCATATTTCATCTCCATGGCTACACACAATGGGGATGTAATCAATTAAGATGATGTCGTAAGAAACATGGCGTTGCAAGCAGGGATGAATAATTTTTCACGGCGAAAGAGGGCGGCAGCTTGTTTCGTTTTCCTTAACTGAAAAGCGGTTGCCGAAAACTGAGCCCGTCAATACAGCTGACCGAAAAACTATCATCGACTATCATGCGCGTGGTCAATCGCGAAAAACTATCATCAACTATCATGAAGAATTTGAACACGCTCAAAGTGACTGATAGTTGATGATAGTCGATGATAGCGCATGATAGTTGGTGGTCAAACGAGCGCGCGCGCTTTAACTATCATCGACTATCATCATCATGCACCGTTTGACCCCGGCTTTATTCACAGTATTTGCATTTGCATTGTGCAAATCACATTCCATGTGCTATTAACATCTTCGAGCCATCGTCTTGAACTGAACAGAGTTGGGAAGGAGTTAAACTCACTATTAGAAGCTTACTACCCAAGTATGCTCTTGCATTTTGCCTGTTTTTTTGATGACCGTTTCCCCAGGTCCACACATGTTATTTCACCTGGTTAAAAAGGTCTGTTGACGGGCCAGTACGACTCTAACAGTTCGCAAAAGATGTTGTCTTGCCTTCTAGAGCTTCGCCGGCTCCAGTCTGACTAAAAGGTCTTGGAGAGATTTTCCTATTCTGTAAGACAAGGGGGACCTACCATTTACTCGGAAAACCCGGAAATTCCGGTTGGAACGTCAAATCGGTACGCACCATTCCATTTGGAACTTATGGAAATTATGACGCATCGGCATAATGAGTGTCTTATTTCTGTTCCTTTTGGGCTTCCGTGTTGATACCAGTATTTTGTTCGTTACCCACCTTTTATTAGGACAAGCTGCACCATTTAATACTTACACCTAAAATTGCCACCCGGATCGTTCGTGTAAATGGTAAGCGCCCAAGATTATCCTCTGTGTGGGCTGATTCTGTATTAGGCGCCACTTGCCCACTAAGAGATTCCGTGGTGTCAGTAGTCCTCAGTGGTAGGGAAGTATTCTTTTTTTTTTTTTTTGCCACCTTTTCCCTTCTTGCAAATGAGCGCAGATTTCCTGGCTGTGAATTCAGCCGTGAATTTGACTTCAGTGAGTTGTTTCTTTATCAAAGCCGGGATGCCCTCTAGATATCAAGGGTGAATTTAAGTTGTTGATGTTGTCTTCGAAATGTATGGTAGTCATAAGTACGTATGTATGTTCGTTCAGTTCACATGTCTAAGATGATTGATTCGTTGTTGAATCTCCCTCCGTTGCACACATTTCTGTCCGAGAATGTTTCTGGGATGGAATCTGTTGGCCTATTGAATTAACTCGTCCAATTTATCCCTGCTGATCGGTTCCACATTGAGAGCACGTTGTCAAAGCGGCACACTGTCGCCCGGCACAACCAAGACTACGAAATATCCTGATGGGGAACGCACTTCATACAGAATCAACAGGCGCGGGTCCAGGCCGGTTTCAGTTCCACGTCAGAAATCACGTTTTACAGAAATCGGTCCCATCCTGTTAGAATGACTGCCGGAAAATCGAGAAGAAGGGATCAGTGAAGTTTTTCCAGGCCTGATCAACACCGCTACGTTGAGGGAATATTCAAGGACCAGCCTCCAATCTTGTCTTCAGTACATGTACAGAAGAGGAAAATCTCTCAAAGATCTTTTAGTCAAGGGGAGTCGTACTCCCTTTTACTAGATGCGGTAATGCTTTCCACGGTGTAGTGTATATGCTCCATCTAAAGTTCATTCCTCCTTGCTAATATTTCCCTTCTTTTATTTTCAGTGATTTGCGCATGTTCCTTTGTATTAATTCGAGCCACAAACTGATGTGATTAAAGGGGCTCTGTCACGATATTTTGAGGTATTTTGATCATCGACAAATTTACCTTTAAATTGAAGGAAACCTGAAAATAATGCTTTACAAATGTGGAAAAACACCAAAGAGATAATAATAAACCAGAAAGGAACAAGCATGGTTAAGGATGGAGAAGATTGACACGGATTACAAACAACAAAATTGAAAAGTTTAGCTAAACTTTTCAAACCCATTTAACCGTGACATAGCTCCTTTAATAAAGCCCTTAGTTGTACTTCGCACACTAGACCATGTTCAAATCAGTTAATTTTGCAACCCTACTCTAGATTAAACGCGAAAGTTAGACCTGCTTACGGTTTTCCAGAAACTTTAACATTTGCAGCCTGCTGCTAGTATGGGCTCACTGAAACGTTTATGATCTTCATTTACATTTTCGAGAACGTTCTTTACGTACAAACTTGTTTTATTTCCTGATTTTCCGATGAAAACATACCCTAGAACTCTCTGCTTTCTTTATTTCATGGTCAGTTGGGGTGAAATGGCCATAGGCATCATGTTGTTCATGCAGGAGCCTTGAGCTGACCACTGACTGCCAAAGAAATCATCCAAAACCGCCAACCAATAATAACCCTCACCTTTAATAAGCTAAACATGAAGATTACATCAACTGAGTAAGCGTATGAAGTTCTTTCCCTTGTATTTTATATGTTTTTGTCCAAAAAATACTGAAATAAGCTTACAATTTTAGTTCGAGGTATAAGGCTATTGGTGTGTTATAAAATTTATGAACGCTAAAGGCATCCTTCAGTGTATGAAGAATAAAAAAATAAATTTTCTAACCTGCAAATTTCCGGTGCTCAGAATCAAATTTTCTGTGCAATTAATTTGCGGGATTATTGGTAATACATCTCTATTTCTTGTACATGTACATGAAATATTCGTCAAAACTGCTCACATGCACTGTGATTCCCCGTGATCCTGATCCCAGAGGCTAGCTATACTCTGCATATGTCTATGAAACAATCTATCAAAAGGAATGCGGCCTCTGTGAACGATATTGTCTATGAGCCAGGGCAAGTGTTGCAACGATGCACCGAGATCGATTTGCGAACTCTCGGGCGTTGCCTCCGAGTCTTAATTTTGGCATAAGCCCCTGGGATCAGGCTAACCCACTATAGCTATGATATATTTAAGCAATAGAGGATTTTTTTCCGTGTTTACATAGCCTCGTCTAAACACGAGAAGGGGTTGGGAGAATTCGAGACTGTTATGCAGAGCTTCGACTGCGTCTCGGGTTTGCATAACTGTCGAGAATTCTCCAACCCCTTGAGTGTTTAGATGAGGTTATGTAAACACGGAAAAAGGTCCTCTATTGCTTTTATAAAATATTTCTCAAAAATAATTCGACAAATGAAGGAAAATGCTGTTTGTTTTACTTCTTGATTGAAACAGGTTTTCTCGATGCACGCTCATATTTCCTACCAGCCAATCAAAATGCGCGTTTGACAACACAACCCATCAAAATTCGTGCGATGTCAGAACCGTGTTTACATACTCTCATCTAAACACACCTATTGACCAATGAGAGCGCGCGTACTATCCTAATTATTTTATAAAAGTAAGTATTTTTTATATCAAAAGCAATCTTTTCGCGTTACAATACACCGTATTCCAAAATGGCCGCCATTCTAATACACTACCTGTTTTGTTATCGATGGTGACTCGAGCATACTCGGAAAAAAATACGACCGCTTCTAACAGGAGTTGAACCTATGACCTTCCGAATCTCTGAGTTCGGATGCCCCGGACACTAAATACAGGAGACTCGAGGGAGCTAGGCCATTAAACTAGGTTATGTGACATATTTCCTGCATGTTGCTAGTAGGTAGCATTCTCGCAATCACTGCATTGGAGATGGTGAATTTTCCTTCTGTTTTCATTCAAATTAGCCCTTTATGCCACGTTGTTAACCTCAAAATTCAAAGGAACATCTTATTGTGAACGAGGCAGGAAGGGCTAATTTAAACGAGAAAAAAAAAACTGCAAAAAGAGATGGTAGCCACACCAGAAGAAGAAATATGGCAGCCACTTTGTAACTCAGTGATAAGGTGTATACCTAATCTAAGCTTTTATTAGATGAAAACGTCTAAAACAGTGAGCAAATGAGCCGCCTTCTAGCTATAGCCTGGGACGAGGCTAATGACTCTCTTTTGCTAGGCTAAGCAAAAAGCAAACAAACAAACAAATCAGGTGTTTCAGCGGCTATTGCTTATATTTACTCGAGCAATGAGAAAAGCCAGAAATGGTAATATTCCAGCTAAACATAGTATTACTTGAATGTGTAAACGACATATCATTAGAGCTTTCTGGCCTGACCACTGAAAGAGCGCTCGTGTCAAGTATTTTCAGCCCACATAAATATCAGTTCCTAGCACGTGGATAGTTCAGGTAATTCGGGCAAAAAAAAAAAAAAGAAAAACAAGACAAGACTGAATTACTGAATTTTCTTACGTGTTTAAACCAATCGGACCCTCGTTCTATTTTGAACAGCAGATAAAATCAAACTTAGCTAATACTATCCCTTCTTCTTAATTAATGAGTTTAATTTTATATTGTACAAAATTTATTTAGTAAAAAAAATAATAGTTTTGGTGTTTTAGAGCTATATATAAGAAAGAACGCGTTCACTGACGGGAAATGTACATAAATTAGTACGTACACAGCATTGAGCTACAATGAAATTTTTGTGTTCAGTGACCACCTGCAGCCGCTATACCATATTTTAGAGGAGGTGGCCATCTTCTGATCCTCCAAAAGTGAAATCAGAACAAGGAATGTCTATCGGTTGTTTTTGAGAAAATTTACGATATGTTTTTCAGTAACCCAAGCGCAACATGCGTATTATAATTCTGAGCTGCAATAGGCTAAAGAGGGATTGTTACGCTGTTAGCATACTTGATGAGTGCACGAAAATCATTGTCTTCATTTGTTACTCAGTAAAGACAAGCCGCCTTCTCGAGTGAAACTATTACAATCTTGTTCTAGGATTGAAGCCGTGGAACTTGAAAACTGGCTCGCTAAACTTTTTCAACTTTGCGGCAAACTCTGTCGCAAAGAAAAAAAAAAGAAAATACTATTGGTTGCTTTCCCTGTCTGCGGACTGATTGATGACGTCATGTATTCCTGGCTTATTGTGAATGGGGTACATGTAATACCATGACAAACTGATTTTGTTTTCATATTTTGAGCTAAAATAACATTACAAATTCCTCGTAATATAATATGTCATCAGATTAATTCAAACTAGAATTGAACACAGGCAACGCAAATTCACATGTTGAGTGCTCAGGCGGCCTACCGATTTATAAACTTTCAGCGAGAAACGTAAAACGCTTAAAAGTCGGCTAATCTTACTTTATAGCCAAAAAAAATAATGATAATAAATTTACTATTGCTGCATCTTGTGTCATTACATCTCCACATGCGGAAGTGAGTTTATGGGCCTTGCTATAAACTATGATTAGCCGAAATTCGGCATTTCATGTTTCCCATACAAACCCTTTAAATCGTTACGTGAACTGGGCACTCAAATTGTAAGCTTGCGCTGCCTGTGAACTAAATGAGCGATCGAAAGCTATGGCTACAGGATTCGCGCGTTGGTGCCACTGCACAGCAGTGATAAGTGATAAAACCGTTTAAATTAAAAAAACAAACAAGCAAAATAAAAAATCCTCCAAAAACTCGTTAGGGCACTTGCACTGAATTGCATTGCATTTCAGTGCAAATGAGAAGTTCAACTGATCATTTTTCAAGAAGGCTGAGTTAACAATGCAGACAGATATATAATATCTAACGAAATACCTTAACCAGCTGAGAGCAACTGTTAAGACTTACTTGTTTCTCAACGTACAATAGTATTGTAAGAGAACTTGTTCTTTCTGCTAATTATGAGTTAGCGGAAAAGAAAGCGAAAACAACATTGTCTTTTGTCCCGAAGAAAACCCTTTACGAAAGAGATTCTTACGGCAGTTTCGTCATTCAGTAAGTCTAGAAGCTATGAGACTTCATCAGAAGGCGGATATTTGAAAAAGCGAAAACAAAACAGTTCACTGATAAACATCATCAATAACCACTGACCTGAAAATATAAATCAGTACTCCCGAGAATATTATAGCTGAGGTTATAAAAGTGGCAGGGATTCATAGGAGTTCCAAAAAGGCACTAAAATGGATTCAATAAGTAAATGACCACATGAACTCCACGCTACTATTTCCGTGTAGAGCAGAGCTGAGTTGCTCAAAGCAAGGTTAGAAATAGACTAAAAAAATTCCTCTTCTTAGGGGCTGCAATCAGATTTCAATGTTACGGAAACATGCTACGTGTCGTTGTACTGGACAAGTATTTTCAGGTCAGTTATCTAGGAAACAACATGTACACCGATAGTGCGCTGCCTTACTGACCCAGTTTTAATTACAGTGACATGCTTCTGAATCTGCCAGTCCTACTGCGCAGGCGAAACGAACGACTGATAAACTCCTTGCTGCGAATATCACCAATGAGGATCACCACAACGACCAAACGAAACTTGTTTCGCCTTTCGGCGTCCACTGTAGACAGCTTGTACACTGGCACGCCCTGGTTTGTGGGCGACTCGTAAATGGAGTCCAAGTCTACTCTGAAGTAGTGCTGTGAACAGAATTGTCTTGTCTGAGTGGAGTGAATTAAGGGTTAGTCTGGATCAGAGTGAACCAGCCGAATGAGAGTAGAGCCGGCCGGGCTCATCATCATCATGTCGGCAGTCTCATCCCGATGAGCTCGACATAACTTAAACGGGCAGTGTCACGGTAGTTTTCCTGTATCTAGGTCCTAACTGGCTGAAAATTGAAACTTGGTACTTAAGCTGACGAGTAACTGTTTACAGCATGCCTGACAAACCAAGACAAAAATACAAAACAAATTTTAACAGGAAAAACTATCCATATGAAATTTTGGGAAATTTTTGGAAAACACCGAAAGAAACTCGAAAAAACTTAGCCTTTTTTTTCAGGTTTCAACCATTTCTATCTTCGCAATCCGTAGATGTAGATGAGAAAACATGGCTTTAAGGCACTAATATGGTTCTTGTTAACGAAAGCATTCTTTTTTGTTTCCGTTGATGCACAACCGTCTTTTAGCCGTTTAGAGTACGGCTCAAATAGCGTGACACTGCCCCTTAAACGACGAAATAAAGGTTCGCTTGTCGATCAAGAAAAAATTACCAGAACCTAAAGAAAAAGCGCCAAGCCATATAGTATATAAAGCAAATACGAAAGAACTGAAAACGATGAGAATTAGACTGAGATGTTTATCTTAAAACGGCGTTGAAATGCACTCGGTGCACGCTTCTAAATACAGTTCTCAGTCTGCGTCAACCTACTTCCCAGGGTCTTTCATCTCCCCTCCGTCTGGGGTGGAAAGATGTAAGACCCTGGGAACGAGGTTGAGTTCCCATGCGCGAGATTTCAGCCCGTTATTCTGTAGACGTTAAAAAACGCAAGCAATCTCGTTCCCAGAGCCTACGTATCTTTTGGTCAGCGCCAAGACACTGAGCTCTGGAATAATCAATTTTCAGAACTCCGTTGATTGGCTACTCGATTTATCAAACTGCTCACGCGTAAACCTCCGGAAGTAAAATTGCTGGTAAACAAAATCAGAACAGCTGAGCGCTAGTTTTAAACGAATAAGCGACAGAAAACTCCAAGTAAACTTGCAAGCACAAAGATTTGTTGCTGCTGCTGTAAACCATTGAGTTCTGATGATCGCCCCATTTCACTTCTCAGGAAATTTTTGGCAAGTCACTCATATACCAAACTTTGGTCCGTAAAACCGCTAAAACATCTCTTTTCATCATCACAACAGCTTTTAAAATTTGATATTGCTGTTCTTTCAAAACCAAACTGGACTCTCTTAGCTTTTGGAGTGCGTATCGTATGCCTTTGTGGAGCGCATCCACATCGCCTTTATCTCTGGACGCCATATTGTTAACCACGGCATGAATGCACCGTGCAACCGAAACTCCTAAAATCTTGGAGTCTGAAAGTTGATTATTCCAAAGCTCCCGGTCTTGGTGCTGACCAAAAGATACGCGGGATCTGGGAACGAGAATGAAACGCAACTAATCCTATTTCTTCATTTACATACGAGGAAGACTATTCAATAAACAACTACAAAAGCAAATACGAACGAAATTTGACAAATTTCACATAAAAAATGACAAAACGTTTGGAACAGTATGATGGGGTGGGGGGGGTGACATATTGAGAAGCTTTTTGAGCAGGTGGGGGGGCGGATGTTTGAAACTTTATGTTCGCTTATGCACTTCACTCTGCTGACTTCAAAGCTGAATGAAGCAAAAGGTACCAGTCTTTTATTGTGACACTAATTGAGCCTACCACACACGCTTCTGCTCAATACTAGTCATTACGTGTACAAGTGAGCTACTAGAATGGCATGAGGGAGTGCAACTCAATTTCTGTATCCAAATTTCCCTACAATAATCCATACACATCGTTGCAACCTGTGTGGTGATGCAGATATTGTATGACCCTTGATGTATTTGTCTAGTTCGGACAATTTAAAAGTGACCCTTTTTTCCCCTTTGTGATACTGAGCATTGCTTTATAAATACACACCATGTGTTGGCTAGTTTTAAAAGTGACAGATACAATATATTGTGCTTTTTGTGATGGTATGCAAGCTGAATTGTTCTTTCTAAGGATAAAGATGATTATTGAGTTGAAAATGTTGAATATAAACATTCTAATACAACATTATGAATGCATTGGATGAACTGGCTGAGCTGTTCTGCTTTCATATATTAGTTGGGTGGCTGTCATATGTATGAGGGAGAGAGGGGGGTTGAGGTATAATGCTGGATAAAGTAGGGGGTACGTAATTGTTGCCATTGTTATTTTGCCCCGCCCCCCATGCGCTAATAAATAAAAGCCCCCTTAGATAACAATAGGGATATATACATCATTAGTACATAGAATGTGCAAGCTGAGTCTGTGATTTTTTTAAAACCTCACCGGTAATCAAATTTTGTGGTCAAGAAAAACTATTGGGTTGCAAGAAGCTAGCAGCAAGTTCATGGGAATATCCAGTGGGATGAACAAAGGTAAAGGAGACATTAAAAGGTAGAAATTAATTTTTTTCCGGTCGCCGAAGGCAGTGCATAGAGGGGGCGTCGTACTAAATTGCCCCAAATATCGGAGGTGCTATCAACTGTGACCTGGTGTCTGCCTTATTATTTGCCTGGCCCGAGTTGTTCGAAGGGTGGATAGCGCTATCCACTGGATAACTCAATTGGATTGCTAGCATTTATCCGCTGGATAACGATTTATCCGGTAGATAGCGTTATCCGCCTTTCTAACAACTGGGGCCTGGAGTTTACCTCCGGTGGACTATTGCAGGTTTGAGACTGGTAATACAGTATTTTGGGCCGCAAACATTTGTGGGGAAACTCCACATACCTCGACATGCCCAATTAATCGCGTGCTTTTGTAGCTCTTTGTAACTACAAACACGAAAATCACATGGCCATTGTGCTCTGGAATAATATTCAATTTTGTGATATTTTTTTTTTCCTAGGGAAAAGGCACTCGTCAAATACAATTTCAAGTGATACGCAGGAGCGCAGTTGAAATAATGCCAGGTGAAATGGCAACTGTTTTCTCTTTATTAATGCTCATCTGCTAACTATAGGTGGAAATATGTTAAATTAGTGCTCAAAAGAGGGAGCGCGGTAACTAAATAAGACCTGTTCACGCTCTTGAGTGCATCATGGGTAATCGGGGCAACATGGTGAGGCGGGAAATTCAAAGGTTTGTATGCAAGTTCAAAAAGATGAAAAGCATTCGTGACATACAATTTTGTTTTTTCTTTTCGCACAAAAGAGAACGGAATAAAGCTGGAGAAAATAGCTATTGTAGAAATTGTTTTATTAAACAAAGTTTCTACGATACATTTCCTGCAATTTAGAAGGTACAAATTCCAGAAAATGTATGGAGAAAGCATGTTTAGTAATTCAAAAGAATAAATACCGAACCCAAATCATCTCAGTTGTGAACCTGAACGTACATGTGTGGTGTATGAACGCGAAAGTCAAGAACAGTAGAGTCAAGATCAATTTATTTGCTTTGAATTTCCATACGAACCTTTGGATTTCCCGCCATTTTGCCCTGATTACCCATGGTGAGCTCAAGAGCGTGAATGGTCTATTTGGCCTCTAAGAATTCTTGACTTGTGAGTTTTGGGTCACACTGAGAGCTGGTCTGACTTTAAACTGAGATATCATATAAATGTAAGTTCGACCGTTCATTCATTATGGCTCAGGGAGGGCGTAGGGGGAAAATTAAGGGGAGGGCGCCTGGAAAAAAAAATTGCAAAAAAGGGGGTGGGCTCCTAATGAGGGGCGTCTTGAAAAAAAAGAAAAAAAAAAGTCCGGACCCCTTTTTGCGGAAAAAGTCTGGTCCTGATTCCAAAAATCGGTAGTGGAAACAGTGTGCTAATAACGGGGCCTTAAGATCATCGTTTTCACGAAACAAAACTAATTGTTCCCTGTGCAAACGGAAAGAAAGAATTGCTCCAGACCACTTTTTAATGGGTCCCGACCCGGTTTTCTCCGTAGTGTAAATGCCCCTTAAATCCGCTATCCACTGGACGAGAAATGTTTCCCATTGCCGACGAACCTAGCTGGAGTAAAGGGGGATTTGTGAAGTCTAAATCATACCTAATCTTTAATACACACGCAGTTCATGCAGTTACCTGATTCGGGTAGTACTTTCCTGGCTGAGAGTTAAGTCGCACCCTTCCGCACTTATCTCCAAACAACACGGCCGCATCCGGGGTTCTCTCCACGTACACTTCAATGGTCAATACTTGGGGCCCCGAGGAGATCACTCGGATCTTGATCTTGCCATTTTCCACTCTTTGCCTGGACAAGCGGTTGGCACGAGACTGTATTTTCAGGTAGACAGGCTTGAGATCTGGGAAGCTCACCTTGACCTTATCTTCCCAAGGGGTCCCCATATCCCCTAATGAAAGCGGGTGACAGCAAGCCGTAGGTGTGGTCGGTTCTGTTTTGGTGCCCCAGTTTAGTTCAGGTTCCTCATCAAAATCAACTAAAAATGAAGAAAAGGGCAACTTTCTCAATCAACTGCGGTGTTGCGTCGCTGCACTGAAATTTAATGTCAGGCTTCAGGTAGATTGGCCAGATCCAGTTTTCAGTCATCCAGCGGGATGAGGCGACATATCAGGGAACTTTGAATTACGGGAGAGCATTGAATTTTGTTCATTTCGGACTAGGACTTATGGTGCGATAATGCGGGCAACATTTTCGTTCAACTTGTTGCGAAACAATGTTGTGTTGCAGGTTGTCATGGTTTGTTGCGTGTATGACAACGTACCAGCCGACTTGTTATGCAACGAAATTTCATGTTGCGCAAAGTTGACATGATTCCTGCTTCTCGCAACAAATGTTTTTGTCGCGCCGGTACGTGGTAATACGCGCAACAAACCATCACAACGTGCAACGCGACATCATTGCGGACAAGTTGAATGAAAATGTTGCCCGTATTATCTCACCTCTATTTGGAGTACAATTAGAGAGAAAACAACCAAAGGCCTCTTTTATTTCTTGGGTTTACAAGAAACGGACGCTCACTATCATAAAAGTGCCCCATGGCTTTTGCAGACAAAAGATAAATAAAAAATATTGTATTGGTTTTACAAATAAATAAAGGAGTCGGGATGAACTCTGCTGTAGTACTTATGAGAATTTTTGTAAATGTATGTTCTTCAGACTGGAATTTGAAGCCAGTGTATGTAACGCTGCGCCAAGAGACCGAGATATTCCCAGAGGCTTTCGTAAAGTTAAAGGTCGAGACACACTAGGCGACAGGTCGCTGCAACAGGTCGCAGAGACCAGTCGCTCCGTGTGCACTGCCTCCTAATCTTTTCGTTGCACACGCAATGATTTCGTATAAGAGGGAATGTGAACTAGATTACTAATTCAATATGGCGGACCAGCGCACACAGCGAAGGCAAAAGAAAAGGAAGTCATGTTGATGTTGCTGTTAGATAAGGAAGAACATGCCCTCGTATGCACTGGATACGACAGTCGGTATCGAGAGGAGAAAAAAGAGGGACTTATTACACTATTTTCAAAGAACTGACTGTTGAGGATTCTTCTGGGTTTACCCGTACATGAGAGTGCCTCGTCGTTAATTTATTTATTTATTATTCATAGATTGTTCCTCGACAAGGTCAGTCGCCATTTTGAACGGGTTCCTGAGGTGTCGTGGGAAGATAAATGACGCACTCTCATGCATCATTGGTGAATTTGTATTTTGTCGCAGCGACATGGCTAGCACCGTACATACGGCGCGACAGCGGAAATTTCAGTCATTCTGTTTCTGCGATCAATCGCACGAATCCAAAACCAGTTGGAATTCGGGCGACTGGTCGCAGGGACAAAATTCAGCGACAGCGATTTAAAAAAGATATCACCATGTCACACGAGGCGAATTGTTGCAGTGACAAGTCTCCGCGATCACGCTTTAGCACGCTTTACTTCAACCGCACTTTGACTACTGCAATGTCGTCTGGGGAAACTGTGGTATCAGGTTACATGATAAACTACAAAAACTGCAAAATAGAGTACCTCGAGTTTTGACCTTCTCTAATTTTGATGCAAATGCCAGCAAGCTATTCGAAATTTTAGGCTGGAAAAATCTAGTTAGCCAGCAACAAATTGCGCTGGCCACAATGGCATATAAGTGTCTTCAGGGGCTAGCACCGGAATATCTATGTTGTAAATTTACAAACCGCGAATCTGTTTATGGTGTAAGAAACGCTGAAAGAAAGCTTAATGTTCCATTTCCGCGGACAAATAATTATAGAAACAGCTTCAGCTATAGTGGTGCTACTGTCTGGAACAGCTTACCCCTCAAAGCAAAACAAACAGAGTCTCTTTGGGCTAAAAACATATTATAGTGAGCACGGCATTCATGGAAAGCAGCCTTAGAATAAATATAGTTTAATTGTATTGCAATCATTTTAAAATTTTACCATGTGTAATTAGATTTTAGTATTGTTTGTAATCTTAGAGGATGATTTTACCGTGCATAAATAGTAAAATATCATATCATAATAATAGAATATCATGTATTGCAGCGACTTGTCGCCTAGTGCGTCTCGACCTTAAATCTGTCGACCAATCATAACAAACCAGCTGTGAATCTGAAAATGTATTTCCTCATGTTATGGAATGCGCTTATTGTTGAGTTTCGGTACCTAGAAAATGTGGGGATTCCAACTGGTGTTATCACGTTCGCTAGGGGCGTCGATAAAACCAGGAACATGGAACATTCCGGAACATGCCAAAATTATGATAATTATTAAAAAAAAACAGAGAAAATTGAAAATACATAAATAACCGAAAAAGAGCAATAAATGAATAACTATATAAATAAATAAATAAATAAATAAATAAATAAATACACATTTAGTTGGAAGTTGGGCGGAGGTTTTTGGATGCAAATGATCGCAATGAGTGGGGGCTCACCTCTTTAAAATATTTTGAGTGGGGTGGAGTTCTACCCCTGCTAGCTTTGGTCGACAAGATCAGGAGTAGGAGTAGATCATAAGTAGGAGCCTCTGTACATTATGATAAGGGCCACAACACAAGCAGATGAGGTTACTTTTCGTTTTTACACTTCCCGTGCAAAATGGTTGCCATAGCCCATTGCAAAAACGTGAGAGAACTGGAAAAGAGTACGGTTCTTTTTCATTTGTTTTAAAAACTATGATATTCAAATGAAAGAGCACCGAAACGTGAGAGTCTTTACCAACAATAGAAGTATTTAGAATGGTAAAATGGTAAAATAGGAGCTCTTCCAATATCACCTAAAATAGAGAGTTTGTATGGATTGGGTAGACAGGCCACAAAATTATAAGGGTTTGTATGGAATTTTGCAACTTTTGCAAGTCTACCATTTGGCCAATTTTCTGCCGAAAACTCTCAAACTTGGCTGGTTAGCTCTTCATTCCATGACATTTCAGTTGAAAAGTTTGGATTTTCAATCTAATCAATACGAGAAACTCATCCCAGTCCTCTCACGTTTTTGCAATGGGCTAAGGTTGCAAGCTCTCTCATCTTTGCCAAAAATACGTGGACTAAAAAATAAGCGGTCAATCACTGTCATGCTAAGCCATTTGATTGGGTGAATTGGATGAACGTGTTTGTCTCTGCTTTTTAGCGCGCGAAATGTCGTTCCAAGATAGCTCCGTCTACTCCTGTGTTGGTCTACGAACCCAGTGGTGGAGACGGGCGCTCCCGTTGCAACACCCCCACCCGATGTCCTCTCTTAACTGAGATTTAAAAGTGGTGAGCCGACACCAATTGCGATCAGTTGCATGAGTTGTATCCAAGAGCCCTTCCCCAGCCTCTCCCCCGCCCATATTCGGAGATGATACCAGATACCAGCTTATTTAAATTACTTACTTATTTAGTTCACTTTTTGGCTATTTACGTTTTTTCAGTAATGCTTATCATAATTTTAGTATGTTCCAGAATGTTCTGTGTTCCGGGCTTTATCGACGCCCGTTCATTAGACTGATGACACGCATGACTATTTGTCGGTCACTCGACGGCAAAATCTCGTTTGCGTTACTGCAAATTGTCTTTTATCTGAGTTGCACTTTAATTTTCCGTTTGCAAGTGTTGCAAATTTTAGCTACACCAGGTTGTAACTGGGTTCATTTGATTAATAATTTTTACATGAATGTTTCTTGCTATGTGGACGAGACTTGTTATCTGTAATAAACGAGGTGCCCATTTCTAACTCTTGTCTGTGTTAATGGAGTTAGCGTGAAAATGATTTGTTCTCGTTTCACTGCAGAGTGATTTAAGAACAAAATATTATGCCCCCGTTGTTAATTAAATGTGGCAGCGGGAGAACGATAGAATTCTACACGTTGTGTTATGTAGAGCCTTTAGAGCCCTTCGTCAAGTCTTTCTCACGATGAAAGGCTCTGACGAAAACGTCATATTTCAGTCGGCTTTACATGACGGCCGCCAACTGAATTTATTTTCTCAATGTAACACATACATATATATAAAATATTAATAAATAACAAATTCGAAGGGCACCCTTCGCGTTCTCGCGCGCCGGAATTTTTTCGCGCCCAATCCCCCGTTTCCCCTTCCCCGTTGAACGCCTGCCACGCAGGCTAACGCGTGTCCGTAAAATACAAGGCAGGCTAGCCTTTCTGGGCGGAGAAAGCAACTCATCGGTACAAACAAGCGTGGTCACTTCATTTAATGCCCGTGCAAAGGATTTATGATCGCAGAAGCACACGTAGCGGAAAATGTACCCCTGTTCAAAAAACAGCGGTGGTAAAGGGAGGTCTAGATCACATATCATGGAAAATAAAATGGTCCTTTCACAATTCACGAAAACGAAGACATAATGAAAATCACACTCCGCGGCCAATTAAACTTGTATTTCTCGGAAAATGACTTGCAAAATCACGACTCACGGCTGCTATGGAAATCACGATTCACGAGGAAAAAACTAGCCATTTCATATTTCACGGGGAAAAAAGAGTCGATCACGAGTCACGAAAACATCCTTTACCACCCTCTATATAAAGTCGCTGGATAGGTGCCTTGGGCTTAACGCCAACTTCCCGGGCGTGTGAATTCTTGCCGGATAAAAAAGACCTTGTCACGTGTACCAAGGTGACACGGAAGAAAATCCAGTGCTTAGTGCTTTCAGTCCTATTGACCCTGGTCATGCATAAATTAAAAAGAGGACAGAAATGCATATGTCATTTCATGCCCAAGGTATTAAAAATGAAAGTATGGACAGATTTCAGAGGAAGGATAAGCAACGTTGAGTAGACTCATCTCTGACGTCGAGAGGGTGTAAAATCCTTTTAGGGTGCATCCCCAGTGCATCTGGGCTAGAAAATTACGAACAGGACGTTCATTTCCATTTTGGCAAATAGCTTCATTTATGATTCAATAATCTGCATGATTTATTTCGAGACGGTGAAATTAAAATTCAATTCAACAGCATTACGCCGGTGAGCTATTCTTGCCTTCTCATTCTACCGATTGTAATTGATGGCTTGCTTCCCGTTGTGCTGCCACAACGGGAAGCAAAACCAGAAACGAGCAACAGTCATGGCACGGCAGCTTTGTTGAAGCTTGTTTCAGATGGCGTGAGCTTTACCAAATATCACGTGACTTAAAAACTTCCTTTGTATCTGAAAGCTCTGGAACTGTTGTTTGCCATCTCCACAAGCTATGCAATGAGGCATGAATAAGTGTCAAAATAAAACTCAGCTAACTTCCAGCTAAATGAAACGTTTTTTTCGAGCCGAATACTGAAAAAAATCGAGCCCGTAAGTTTTATTCCTCGGCCATGCAACCGATTGGAGTTGAATTTTCCCTCTCCGTTCAAAAGTTGAACAGTTTGTTGATACTTGACCTGTGGCTTGCCACATCGTTCCTGATTGCGATCCATCAGAAGTGAAAAGTTTGCTCCCTTTGAAATTTTCGTTCAGAAATAGGAAGTCGAATTGCTCAGTGATTTTTTTTTCTGAACCTTGCCTCAACTGTCACGCACATTATACGGCCACACAGTGACAATGTAATATGTGCTGATCAGTTTGGTCCCGGTAATTTGTCATCAACTAAAATCCCATTCCACATGAACATAATTTTGCGTATGTGACGCCGATTATTCTACTTCTGCTTACCTCCTTGTTTCCAGGGCAAACCTTGTGAAATAAGAAGCATCAGCGGAGAGTTGAGCAAGTCTAGCACCTTACTGTCATCAGTGCCCGTAATTGGCCCGTTCAGACCGGTTATCTCAGACTTATCCATGAGGTCTTCGCGTATAAAGTGGAAAATGTCTCTTGAACAAACTTTGAACTCAAGGATACAGCCGAGAATTCAGGAGATTTTAAATCTAGCCTAAACCTCTGCTTCTCAAAATGAAGACAACAGGTTATCTTGCATTTCGAGTTCCTTGAATCTTTCGCATTTTCTTCGATCGGTGCCTTTCTTCCGTGTTTTAATAACACTTCATTGTATTAGCTTACAGATATTTGTTGCAAAGAAATGATTCTCAGACACAAAGGGAAAACCAAATGGCATCGGTATCCAACCAGACGAAGAAAATTTTGATTGACAAGATTAATCTGTGAATAGAACCTTATGATTTGCTCGTTTCAATTATATTCATTTCGCATCACCATGGAAACCGGACAGGGTTTTCGCTCTTAAATCTTCCGTTCAAAACGATCGAGGGCTCACAAGCAAGAACATTGCTCAAGCGTACGCAATGCTAATGC
>BLFK01000365.1:3275-5775 GCA_014634185.1 Astreopora myriophthalma | reverse complement strand
ATATCAATCTAACACTAAAACTGATTATAAAACTGTTAACACCAACCTTAGTTCCCAGTTCTGCTATACAAGCACAAGCTGCTTCCCTCACATCATGGTTGTCTACCTTTGTTTGACGGATGTAAAATTCTACCTGGTCAATGACAGTAGTAGAAAATACACACTGTAGCCATTTCTTAAGCCAGTATAATCGTTCTTTAACAGAGCCACCTTTCATGTTTTGCAAAATCCTATGTTCATATCAACAATTAGTTCTTATGCTTTGAAATAACATAAAAGTTTCATTTCATTTCACTGAAAGGTTGAATTCGCTCATGCCTTTACTCAAACCAAAGCCATTTTGAATAATTTAACATTTGATGAGCAAGGAATTCCCTATTCTACAATCTCAAAAACTGGTATGAGTGTAGTATTGAGGGATTGTTTGATAGAAGGGAGGAGCATGTTTCCAATCATCTTAGTTCACACACATATGCAAATTGAGAGTACAATGCTGATCAATGGACTGCACGTGCCAGTGCTAAGATTCCCTCGTGCTGCTAACAAAGGAAATGCTGATTGGTGCAACTATTGAATTTAAGGGTTAATCTGCTTGTTAATTGTTGAATATGATGGTGTTTTTCAGGGGAAGCCAATAGTCAACTCAGTGCTACGGGCCTGGTTGACTATCTATTGACTCATAGAAAAGTTGAACTTGTGGTCTAATTGTTAATTAAAACAATGAGTTTTGTTATATACCTAGACTTTCACTCAACAAAATGAGCACTGTGATTGGTTGATTCTTGGTCACATGCCGCTGATCAAATTCAAATGTATCCCGACTGGGATACAATTACGCAGTTGTTGCCTGTGCCCCGAGTACAACAGCACATGATCAGTGCATGACTAAATTAAAAATAGCACATGCTCATGTCAGCAGGATTGACGATTGTGAATAAAGAAGTTGTGCCATATTAAGTCAGGACTCACCTCGAGTCCTGATGTTTCCCTCGCCTTTGTCTCAGGAGACATCAGGACTCTTGGGAAAACAAAACTAACTGTTTCCCGTGGGACCATACAATAAGTGTATAGTGTTCTCACCGTATGAGTGATGTATTTTTCCACGAAGTGTTTGCCCTCTGTTCTAACAGTCATTTTCCAGCTTTGCTGAGAGTAGATTCTTACACCTTCGGCCACATATCTTTGGAAGCAACAAGTAAACAGCCAATAAGCATATAACTATTGAGGGCTCTGGGCAAAATTATCTTTAAGTGACTTTTGCATGATTTTTGCTCATTTTGTAAGATACTGCTTATTTCCACCAAATCATCCATGCTTACATTATGTAGTGAACTGTCCCATGCTATACTCAGAAAATTACTGTCCTGGAATGAACAGATGGCAAAAAAATTATCCATCCCCTCTGAACTTTCAGCCTCTTACCCCATCTTTTGCTATTTTTCTTAATTTGTCTTCTTACAACTTGGTAAAGGCCATTCCATAACTCAAACATTGTTTACTTATTAGATGAGATTTGGCTGTATTTTAGAAAATGACAAAACTGTGAGGCACTCTACAGTCACTTAAGATGTTCTTGTCCAGAGCTCTTCATATACATACTGTAACAAAATAATAATTATTATTAATTGGTTGCAATTATCACAATTTTGATTTAAAATAATACGAATAATCTACAAAGTGAGAAGAACCATCCTGTTGTGAGAGAAACTCATTCCAACATCAATGCCTTAGCCACTGGCTGCAAGTCACTTTCCTGAAAACCCTGTAAGTATAATTTTCAGTAAACTCCTCCTCCTCCATCACTGAATGTTGCTTCCATCCCAGTATGCCAGAGCCCCAGTGGTTCTCTCCTAATTGAAGGGCTTTGGGCAAAAACGTCCTCAGTGACTTTTTTTTTAGAGCAGTTTGATTTGGTGGAAATTGGCCACAATTTTGTAAAATGACCTAAGAACAGCGCAAAAGCCACTTACGACATTACTTTTTGCCTGGGGCCCTCATCACTGTCATCATCAGAATTGAAACATAAAGAACTCATTTTGACCATTAAAGACCAAACCTGTTAAGGCACATTCCTGGTAAAATTTGGGGGTAGAACCTTTCTCT
The DNA here is from genome assembly GCA_014634185.1 of Astreopora myriophthalma. Classification (NCBI taxonomy): domain Eukaryota; kingdom Metazoa; phylum Cnidaria; class Anthozoa; order Scleractinia; family Acroporidae; genus Astreopora; species Astreopora myriophthalma. The sequence continues at coordinate 3,672 of BLFK01000365.1, read as the reverse complement.
TGACTCATTGTCTGGTAATGTCTGTAAGAATTCTCTTGTGGCTACTGATGCCGCAAGGCAAACCTGTAAAGTATTGAAATCAATTGCAGACACTAAGGAAGAACAAGTGTTAAAATTATTCTTGGTTTTCACTTGACGTCATCAGAATTAAAAAATAAGGAATTATCAATCCTTTTCAGATTTTAGTCTAGTTAGTTATTAGAACAGCTGAAGACTTATCTTTCAACAAATTTTCAGTTTGATAGGGTTTTTTGTCTTGTGATAAAGCAAGGTTGAATTTCTAAGCTTCTGCATGACACAATATTAAAATGAAGGCCGAGAATGCTGTCACGTAGGTTAAAAAAAGTGACTTATCCGCTAAGATTTCGCAATCTGAACAGTCCTTGTATGAGAATAA
>BLFK01000363.1:2311-13647 GCA_014634185.1 Astreopora myriophthalma | reverse complement strand
CCGTGCAATGGCTCGTGATCTCGACCTCTTACTCTTGCCCGAAGGCCTAGAAACGACACTAGCTATGATCTTCTTATCCGGCAGATAGACACGCTGCAACTCGCTCTCGTAAAAAGAACCCAAGAGAGGTTCTCCGGACAGATCTTGCAAAGAATACAGAGGTATGGTGAGATCGTAAGGTTTGACGAAAGCAGCTACTATGCGAAAAATTTCCTGCTGATAATTACCTCTGTAAGACTTGTGAAAGGGAGCTCCGGTCACGTCTTTTGTTATTCTCACGTGATCGCCTACTTTGAAAGAAAATTTTGTTTTTTTGCTGCCACTCAAAACGTCACGATTGACGGCCGTCCTGCACAGAAATTGGTGTCTGGCCAAAACGGAGGCCATGTGAACGTCGACATTCTCGGGAGATTCGCCGGCCAGAGCTCTATGGGGAAGAGCATTATAAGCCCTGACCACGGCGGCCAATCGCTCTTTCACCGACTTGAAAGAGACCCTGTGAGAGGCCAGGAGAAATCTGTGATACATGCGTTGCCAAGTCCTGTTGTATCTCTCAACGACGGAAGCTTTTGTACTAGAATTGGTGGTATAGAGTCTTATGCCCAGATCGGATAGTTCTTTCTTGAAACAGGCGTTCAAACCCCCCCCCCCTCTATCGGTGTGCACGAGAGTGGGTCTGACGTTCTTCTCGGGAAATCTATCGAGCAAAGTTCTAAAAGCTTTGACCAGAGCTTTGCCCGTCTTCGAATGCATGTCGACCAAATCGCCCTGTTTGGAAAGAACGTCGATCTTGGCCAACACGTAATGACCGCTGTGCATGTCTACGAGATCCAATTGCCAAACGTGATCTATGCCGTACGCCACGGTCGGCAACCTGCGAAACCGTCTCTTGGGAACATCTCGTATTATCTGATTGGGCCTCAAATGCTGTCTTTCGAATTCGACGAGATCTCTTTCTGAAAAATCACCTCCCTTACCCGAATTCCTGAGATAAGCGTTGACCCTACTACGACTAGCGTACAGAAGGGGAGAGTCTTTATCCAACCACAAACGTTCGAGATACCTCTCCTTGTCCTTGTTCATATCCCCGCATACGCGCACGCAAAAGTCGTTACGCACACAAACACACACTTTTTCATCGTCGTCGTGATAAATGATGTTCACAATCTTTATTAAAATACACACGCGCATAAAATGATTTAAAAAAAAAAACGCTCAATGCTTTCCCCCCGCTATTGCAACGTTCTCCTCGCAAACCCCAGACACGCCGGACGAAACTCGTTTTACGCACACGTAATCCATCTCTCGAACGCACGTCGTCGTCGTCGACACGCTCTTCACGTCCACGTCGCGTCTTCCACGATCGCCCAAACAACATCATCCACAATTTAAAACGACTCTGTTGTTACACACTTCGACGGAAGGCATGGCAGAGTCGCCTTGATCCACCGCCGCAACTCTTTGGTGGAGATCACATCGTTCTCTATCGCACCAACGTTTCATTTTTTGAACGAAATGAGTGGCACGTAGTTCTTCGCAAAACCCCACGCTAGTGGGAGGAAGGTCTTCGTCCACACTCGGAGAACTCGTCGACGGAACACCTCTAGAAGTCACTATGAAATCCACCACCGTGGGGTCTAAAAAGCACACGGAATCAGGACTATTACAAGTGAATATTCTAGCAAGTCTCCTGAAGATACAACCGAAAAAAAGCATGAAAGAACAGTCGACAGTAATACCGGCGTCTACGCTCGTCGAACTCATGTCGTATATAGAAACATTCTCGCGCACCTTTTTATCTATATACGAATGATACATAGGTGACGTAAATAAAAAAAAAAATCCCCTCTAACAAAAAAATTCACAAACACGCACGCTACGATCGACGGTCAAAGATCCGCACCCGAGACCACAATATCAAAATCGTATCCGAAAGGATACGTCTTATTGTTCAAAGGATGGTAGACTCTCTTATCGTAATTCACGGTGTATTCTTTGGTGCCGTGAAGGGGTGCCATGTCGAATTTTCTGATGACGTGCGGTCTGTTGGGATCGACGGGCAGACCTCTCTTTATCTGAAAACACTCCAAACGAATGACTTGCGTGACAAATCCATTTGCATTCAACCTTTCTTCGGCACATCCTACTCCTTCTCGATCACCATGAAAACTATTCAAGAGAGCAGATCTCATGATGAGATCCTCCATGACGTCGAAATTCAACCGCATGATGTTTCCAGAGTCGAGAGTGAGTCCTTTACATTTCATGCACTGTTCCATGAGACCCCTATCGATGCACAGATCTCTATAGGTATAAGAAAAAGACCTATCCTCCAGCTGAGGAACGGTTCGAAACGCCCACTCGTGTCGAAAAAAACGAGAAAAAACATCGAGAGGAATCTCTCTATTGGCACACTGTTCGTCGAGTACGGGAAGATACGTCGAAACGCAAGACTCGTCCATGGCCAGATATGCGTAATTCTTGGGTCCGGCAGAAACGAAATGAACAATGTTCCTTGTGTCGTCAGAACGACTCGGTGACCCCAACTCGTCCCTAAACTGTCCCATGTAAGGACCGACGTCAGGCACGTACTGGTCTCTACTGTCGAGATCCAAAGAGAACACTATAGAATCGGTATCGTAATAAAAGACCCGTTCTCCCAAGGGCAAAAGTTCTCTCATCAAAATGAGACGAGCGTGTGCAGTGGTGAAGACGGCGTGAACGACGCTGGCTTTGGCATCTCCCTTTACGGCCTGAACCTGATCTCTAAAAGTCAAATAAACCGTGTTCTCGTCCGTGAAACACATTGTCTTTTCACGCTTTGTACTATCTAATATCCACTCGAAAAATCTCTCGGGACTGTGCAAAGCGATGGTCTGGAGTCTATCGGGATTCTTCGCCATGAAACCCTAAAGAGTGTTGAGCGCTGCCTTGGCAGCCATATACTTGACGGGATCTTTCTTCTCGGGTATGCACGATGCATCCAAACATCTTCTGAATCTTCTGACATAATCCTCTCTCTGTTGCCTAGACACGGCCCAAGAAGGCCAACCGGCAGCCTCTGCTTTTTTGCATAAAAGCATTTGACAAAATCGGTGAAGAGAGCACAAGTTCTCCTGAGATAATGCCAAACTTCGTACACTTCCAGCAGGACGTAACCCACAGACATGGCGTAGTAGACCTCTTCTGTCGTCCAAACGTGTACCAGAGCCCTCTGTTCGATGGAATGACGACACGTGCTCGACGCGAAATTGCAATCACTAGCACAAGAAGCGCAGAGAGGAAACATGAATTTCCGAGACTTTCCATCTGCACTCGAGAACGGTTATCCCAAAACGGGATGAAACAAGTCTCTAGGTGGTAGTATCTTGCAGTGAATGAGTCCGAAGTAAGCACCCCTCTCTAACGAAAACTCTGTTCCGGGACCGTACACCAGAGGATGTCCGATAGGGTAGAGGGACTTCTTATTGACGGTAGGATAGAGAGAATTCACGTCGAGATAACGGGCACGTATCCTGCGAGAAACGCCCAAATCTGCTGCAAAATGAACTCTAGTGACGTCAACACGACCGCCGGACAGAGCTTGAGGCGGATCGAAGGGCAGACGACGTACGAGCAAATCGAGAGGACTCGCGCTCTCCAAAATACTCAACCACTCGGCAACGAAATCCTCTCGCCTCTCTGTCAACCAATCGCACTCCCAGACGACTTCCAGACGATAGGACTCACGAGCATTTCGAATGTTTTCCAAACGCAAGAGAGTGCGATTGAACAACACGCCCACACTCGATCCCAATTTCTCATTGACGACTTCCGGATCCGGATGACAATGCGGACAACCGTGATAGAAACAGCCCAAGAACTCGACGACGATATCATCTTGCGGTACAAAACCGTCCACCCTGTAGTGATTCACGTATCCGCTCGAAGGATCCGTACAGGCAATGGTCCTTTCGCCGACCCCCTTTCCTGCACGCTCCATGCAATCGGCGTAATGACAGACGTCGAGATATCTGAGAAATTCCAAAGCCACGACAGATTGATTATGGCATTTGACATATCCACCGGGAGGAATGAGACCGACGGCGTCTGACATGAGAAAACGCACCCTCCACACCCAATTGACGTACATGGCCAAGGTGAAATCATTCACGCAGGGTATGAGACCACCTGTCAGATCCCCATACTCCTCCATGAAAAGAATGAATGTGCGACGAAGAATGCACACATCCTGCTTGCAATAAGATTCGTACACCTCCTCCAGACACCATTCTTTTCCTTCTTCGAAATACTCTCTACACGCATCGTCCCACCAACGATCAAAAACCATTCTCTCTTTGACGGACATTCTCTGCGGAGAAAAAAAAACTCCTTACTAGGAGGAGGACCCACGTAACTCCTATTCTCCGGCGTGTTGAATAGATGTGGAAAAAAACCCTTGGGACCGACGTCCCGAACGAAACCGAAAGCTTCTGGCAGAGTCTTGAGAGGAGCCGAAATGTATCTGTAACTGTCCAAAAATCTTATCCTGTCCTTGTCGTATGCCAAATACAATAAAGAAGCACCGGAAAAAATGCACAAAGGCTCTTTTCTAGTAAAAGCATTGAACGCCTTGAAAACGTACATCCCATCGAACCTAGAAAAATTATGCGCCACGAGCGTCAACCTCACATCCGAATGAGTGCTAGCAAACAGACAGACGCAAGCCACAAAATCAGTCATGCAACGCTGACCCCTAAAAACACGCTCCTGACCGTCTTCCATCTGCAAGACCAAAAGATCGGGCCTGAATTCCACACCCTCACCTGTCACAGCCGGAACGGTGACGCACTCGATGTCGAAGAAACCAAAAACGCCCCTCTTATTGGACAAATCGACCACGTCTACTCGAGGTGAAGATAAAACGCAACGATGCGACGCCAAATGGACATACTTCTTACACAGATTGCAAAACCTGAGACTACACCTATGCACCCTAGCTCCTTTACTCATGAATACTTCGTAGACGACACCCTTAGCGTCGGGACGTCTGACAGACAGCTTGCAAGTGGGGCATCGCCTGACGAGATTGCAGACGACATCTCTCTTTCCAAACTTGGGAGATGCACCGGGTCTCTGGTGAGAAGCGTAACAAGAATCCGAAAAAAACAATCTACCACAATGGACACAAGCCACCTTGCAAGGATTGTCCATCCTTCGACACGCATATTCGCAATATCTGTAACACAATCGACATATCTTGGTGTTGCAACAATGAAACTTCTGATTCCTCGTGCAAAGCCCGCACTTGTGACAAAAAAACCCCTCTTCTCATAGCACAGACCATTGACGTTAGAGATGAAATCAAAGTGACCATCGGACTGCAAAATGTGAATGGGCCGGAGATCACCGTGGACATTATGACGCGCCACCAACTGTACGTGATGTGTAGCGGAAAAAACACAGACGGGATGTCTCTTGAAATCGTTCAATAGAGAAAGACGCGAGACATCTTGCAATCCCAATTCGGAGTCTTGTTCCAATCCGAACATCTCTCTATACCTCATGGCGACGTTTCGGACGTGCGTCCTACACCTACGACCGGCCTTGCGAAAAGACGCCAATAGGTCTTTCATGTCGTGGGCGTGCAAGAGACCGAACACCATAGAAGCCACCAAACAGTCGGGATGATAAAGTCTACTGACGGATACTATGGATTTCTTAGAACGCAAAAAACTCTTCAGAGCTATTCCAAAACCATCTGTCAAACTAGCGCGTCCCTGACCGCTAGGTACACGAGTGTGATAGACGCGTATCCTAAAAGAACCATCATCGACGGACACGTTGACATTCGATTGGACTATAGCGGCGAACGCCTCGACCAACATGCCGGGCAAGAACTCGCCGAGCACCGACATTCCGTGAGCGTAGTTATTATCCAGTCTATCGGACTCTAAAACGAATTGTATCACGTCGTTAGGAGAAAATTGCCTTCTCATCTGCGATACCAAAACGTTTATCACCTGAGAGAACGTGACGAGTCTATCACCGCTGCCGTCGCCGCCATCACCCACAATAGAGGTTCTATCGGAAACATCGCGCCTCTCTACCACGTACAACATGCCGCGAGTGTCAAAACGACGATTGTAAAAACTACACAGGCACCCGACGATTCAAACGACAGACGTCACACCTCACAAACTCTGCAAAATATGTCAATACTACGACGAAAAATACAAAAAAACGACGATGGAACGTGCCAAGACACAATTCAAAGACAAATTATGCAAAAACCACTTCGAAAGGATGTTCACACCACCTCTGTACACGATAGACACGAACGACGACTACCTACACGTGAATTGTACATCCATAGACGCACAAGAAACACCTTCTACCATAAGCAGAGAAGAATGTCTTTCAAACACGTTCATGCTGACGAGCAAGATCGAAACACTCTGCACATCGTTTAGAGAATTATGCGTGACTAAAGTCCTGCGTTGCGAAGTCTGTCGATATTACGTGTGTTCGATACACGGTACGGATGCGAAGGAATACTACCCCCACACCGACGTGTGGAGATGTACAACACCCGACTGGTGTCGCAAAACACAAGAGGAAATTGACGACATCACAGCATCGATGTACACTGATTCTTACGAAAAAAACGTCGAATTAGTGAGACAATTAATGAAAAAGACACGTTAAGATGTAAAAATTATTTTTTATTAAAAATATCACAACGTCAATGTCTGTACAGACATTTTTTTTTGTAATAAAATGTTCGTGTTCCAATGTACCTACGCGTGTTCTAGAGTTTTTTTCTACTTCAGAACAACCCCGGATATTTTCTCAATATATAATGATCCATAGTAGGACATATGCAGTTATAACCGCAATCGGGTGTGACAAAATGCATGCACGCACTATCCTCCTGACGATTGTACACATCGTCCCCGGCCAAGCTCCGAAAATGATTCGTCAAACAAATATATCGATTGACGTCGGAAGGCAACACATCTTCCATGGGAATGCGCACCACTCGCCAACCATGCTCACCGGAACCCGACGAATTTATACAGCCGTAAAAGTGATGAAATCTCCTCTTGAAAAACCTGAAATTGACCACATCCTCGATCTTGAGATACCTATCGGCGACTTTGACATCTCCACCGGACATCTCGTGAATACAATTCAGAAGAGCATCATTCAAAATCTCTCCAGGAAATCTATTGACTCTAGCCGAAATGGACGCCCAGAGATCGGCACAACCTCCACCGGCATCACGACACACGACGGAATGAGCTCTTATGCCATTGCAAACTTCGCTCCAATATCTCAGATATTCGCTGGCACCCGCTTGAGACAGACAATTATCCCTACTTTCGAAATCGCATTTAACGTTGAAAGGTTTAGCTTCGGCTTCCAAACAGAAAAACTTCGATCTGACAACACCACTCTCGGGATTGAAAACGGCACCGTTAAAATTCTCGACTTGGCCAGACTCAGGACCTACAAAAGGAAAATAGTACTCCATGACGAAAACAAATCTACCGATGCAAATACACACATAGACATGCACCCCCCCAAAAAAAAACAAAAACAAAAAACTCCACACACACACACACACACACACACACACACACACTCGAAAATGTGCAAAGAGAACCCGTGCGTAACCGACGTATCAACACTTGATCGAATCTAACCGCAAACGCCCACGACTCTAAAAATAAAAGACCACTGGAAAAACACGTGAATCGAGCAGATGTGAAATACCCGACACACGCACGCAATGCCCATAGTGTACATACTCGATAAAAAAGATAGAGACCACATTCTCAAGAGAATAGAAACAGCGGAAAAAACGATCGTATACAACTATCAGATATCCGAAGACCTGACGAGGAAACGTTGGTTGGAACTACATCACATCATGACCAACGCATGCGAATGTAGTTACGCGTGGTTGGGATCAGAACCCAAACGGATGCATCTAGACTCGGACTACTATGCGAGAATATACCAAGTGTTGACACAGATAGAATCGAAAATTTCAAAATTACAAGACGAAGAAAGACACACACCTTTCGATGTGAGACAAAAAAACCACCACAAACACTTAAAAAAACTCCGACAAGACTCGATGCTTATTCTGCGACAAATCGCACTCTCACGCATCACTAGACAAAACCCCCGAAGACATGCACCAATATCTCATGAATTGGTTTACACAATAAAAAGAGACGACCACCAGAGACACGCAAACACAAACACGAGCGAACAATCAGCACGAAAAGAAAAAAGAAGACTACTCGAGAAACGGACCATAAACATGTTTAATTTCGACTTCACCACGATCCTCATCATCCTGATCACGGCTACATCGCCATCAAAAACGGACCTCGACAAAAAAAAGATTCAGGAGTGGAAATTGTCACTGGGACGAATTCACCACCGTGGTAAACCGAACGACAAAACTATGCACCCGCTGTCGATTCTGTCCCATGGGAACGGGTCTCGAACCACAATGCGGCGGACTACTGGAAATCAACGAAACTCAGAAATGTTGCCTATGCACGACGGGAAAAGATTACTCGAAAACACTGAGCATAGCATCGTGCAGACCTTGTCAGATCTGTGGCCCCGAAAGAATCACCATCTCTTCTTGCGTAGAATGGAAGAACAGCGTTTGCGGAGAATGTTCCAAAGGGTAAGAATATGAAAAAAACTCACACACAAACACATGTAAACAAATAGAGAATATAACACTTCTTTTTTTTTTCTATGATGACCGACAGATTTTACTTCGACCTAAGAGCGGACAGATGTCGCAACTGCACTTCTGACATGGAAAGAGACTGTTGACCGGCACGAATGCAGTGTGACGAAAAACCGACGACAACGGCTCTCACAAAGACCACAAGCAGAGTGATACCGCCCGAAGAAGCACTGCCGCTGTACAGTGGTGCTACATCGTTGCACGCAGAAAACCAACAACTGTGCAAAGATGTCAATTTTTTCAAGATTTATATAATGTGCTTTTTTGCGATAGCATTGGCACTAACGGTAGGAGTGATAGTATTCACGTTCATAGACGGCTGTCTAATCAGAAGGATTCAAAAAAAGAGAGAAACAAAAACGAGTGTGTGAAATTCGACGGCACGTTTTTTTAATACAAACGTAAAACGTCTGACTTAAAAGACGTACATTTCAACGTTTTAAATAAAACTCATTTCTTTATAAAGAGTCATTCGTGTCTAGATTTTTAAAAAGTGTTCGATAGACTCTGTTCTTCACGCGTCATGCACTGCTAACCGGACCACTGCTCACGCGTTCCAACACCATCCAAAAGTGATAATAACAAGAAATCTCGGCTTTGACATCGTCGAACGCACGATCCAATTCCCTCAAATCGCCAACAAAATCTCCATCTCTTGATTGACATCACAACACTGCCAAATGGAATTCAAATTCAAATGACCGGGTCCAATTCGCAACTCTCGCCCCTGGATCGTTGATTGAAGCAAAGACGCAACACATTTCGCACTCCACACATGAAAGACAAACTGTCCAAAACTTCTCCCAATAACAACCTCACGATTTCTTCGCACCCGTCAGACATGTCTTGTGGCACGCAAAAAACATGGAGACAAATCACAAGTACGCGTGTATCATGCACACACAAACACCAGAAATGAAAACTCCTTTTGATGACAACGTGATCCACATTTCACGCACGTGTAAACACACGGACGTGACACACTAGAAACACACACCGCGACCGTACCTCAACGTTCCTAATCTAACATTGAAAACACCTCTTCCGCTCTGTACTTTTGATAAACTCTTTCTTTTCCTTCTACCGCCACGACTCGAATGCAGACGTCTCTTACCGACACGCTTCGAAACATCACGCGTAGGTCTACGAATCCACATCATGCACCGCAAATTATAAATCAATAAGGACCGTCTTCGAGTGGATCAAAAGGTCGATTATTCACATAAGGACGCTTCTGTCTCTCTCTCAACTGAAACTGCTTTAAACTGGGATACCTATCATCTCGTTTTTTAACGTAACTCTGACGACTAGGGTTTTCTTTTTGGCTGCCGAAACAACGGGAGCTCTTGTTTCGGCAGTGACGGTTTCACTTGCCGCAGTGACGGTTTCACTTGCCCACCAATGTTTGAGATTTTTCAAGGTTGGGGAAACCTTGAATTCGTGGGTAGCCGGCAATGCCTCACATTTTTTGCTATAATCAGCAGGATTTGTCAACAGGGTCCTGAGTTGTTTTTGATGTGAGCCCATTAAATACGACATCATACCGACATGTTATAATTCGTCAAATGTGCTGTTAGCGTCATCGTCGTCAGCGATGACGTAACGCATCAGACCGTGAATGTCTGAGTTGGTGACTCGATCTTCTGACCTTGTGTTGAACATCTTGACGTGATCTTGGAATTTATACAGGTCATTTTTTATTTTTCGGATGTCAAGATTTTCGAGCTTGGATAATACGCAGTCTATGTTGGAGGTGACTGTGTCTGCTAGTTCACTTAATGCCACAGATGGACGCGACATATACTCACAGTTTATACTACTAGCTTTCTCTAGCATGACTGCGTCGGAAGTGGGCTCTTTGACTTCACCGTAAGGGCGAAGTCGTTGGCGCGGGAAATGATTAAAAAAGTTTACCCCCGCTTGCGCACGCTGTGAGTAGGGATATTTCTTCTTTGTTGACATGTTCTGTAAAAAAGAATTCAAGAGTTTTCATTTTGAATGGGCTTGTACTGTTCGGGGCTGGTTTTTGTCATAAAGTATAGATCTTGTAGTCTCTTTATTCTGGATAACGCAACATACGCAGCACCCGGTGGCACGACTGGACAGTCCAGCCAGACGATGACTTTACCTAGATTCTGTCCCTGAACTTTGCAAATAGTGGATGCGTAAGCTGGCACTATGGGATAAGTAGTCTTTCGAATGGAATCTATCGTCTGAGTGACCTGGTAAATGGCTACTATGCTTGCGTTTGGTAGTGTCAAGAATATAGTGTCGTTTTGTTTTGTTAAAGTGCACCTAACCCCAAAATTTTTTTTTCGCTAAAATGAATCCACTTACTGTTTAAACTAATTCTGCGAAAAAATTTTTGAATTTGGCTGAATCCTCTATGTTCTACGGCTCGCCAAAGTCATGCTCAAGGTGTTGCACGACCGCGTTTTAGGGAGTCTGGGTCGAGCAAGGCTATGACGTCTACCCAGGGACCGAATAGACCAGCCCTCAGTCATTTCCCTTTGCTTTCTTGGGACGTCGTACTTGCTTTCGTATATTTTAGCCCTAAAGCGTCCAAATTTTCACC
>BLFK01000362.1:813744-853744 GCA_014634185.1 Astreopora myriophthalma | reverse complement strand
TTGACCGATAACGCACAGTTCATTTGTTGCTGGTGCGTAAGCTTTGCATTTGTCAAATCGCCCAGTTGTGATCGCACTCCGTAAAGCTCAAATCAATTCTTTTGAAATTCTTTTGTCAGTCGCAGAAGCTTCCTCCAGTTCTCTTGTGGTCAATGCTTTGGGTGTGGCGCTGATGGCTGCCAATCGAAGATGATTTGAGGATCCACTCTTGTTTCCAAGTAAGCGGGAGAGAGGGTCAGCAATTATTCAATTGTTATGTCCTGGAGTGTAAACAACCTGGAAGTCATAGGGTTGTGGTAAACGCATTACCCAGCGTTCGATACGGGCATTGGGTTTAGAGCGGGGACCATAAATAAATTCCAGTGGTTTATAGTCAGTCACCAAGTCAAATTTCACCCCATAAATAAAGGCATGGAACCTAAAATACACTGGCCTTGCTTTAAACTATTTGGCCAACAACAGGGGCAAATCGCAAACAATTAAAAACGCATTTAGGAGACATTTAAATAAAACGGTCATAGCACCGCGCTGCCCTGTTGCGTGTGATTTGTAAAAACCCACATTTTACGGTGTAAAATACACTGGCCCTGCTTCAAACTATTTGGTCGGGAATCGGGGAAAATCGCAACCATTTCAAAACCCATAAGAAGACATTTTCGTAAAACGGGCATAGCACCGCGTTGCCCTGTTGCGTGTGATTTTCACTTCAGACTTTGTGAAAACCACATTTTACCGTGTAAAATACACTGGCCTTGCTTCAAACTATTTGGTCGGGAATCGGGGCAAATGGCAAACATTTCAAAACCCATAAGAAGACATTTCCGTAAAACGGGCATAGCACCGCGTTGCCCTGTTGCGTGTGATTTTCACTTCAGACTTTGTGAAAACCACATTTTACCGTGTAAAATACACTGGCCTTGCTTCAAACTATTTGGTCGGGAATCGGGGCAAATGGCAAACATTTCAAAACCCATAAGAAGACATTTCCGTAAAACGGGCATAGCACCGCGTTGCCCTGTTGCGTGTGATTTTCACTTCAGACTTTGTGAAAACCACATTTTACCGTGTAAAATACACTGGCCTTGCTTCAAACTATTTGGTCGGGAATCGGGGCAAATGGCAAACATTTCAAAACCCATAAGAAGACATTTCCGTAAAACGGGCATAGCACCGCGTTGCCCTGTTGCGTGTGATTTTCACTTCAGACTTTGTGAAAACCACATTTTACCGTGTAAAATACACTGGCCTTGCTTCAAACTATTTGGTCGGGAATCGGGGCAAATGGCAAACATTTCAAAACCCATAAGAAGACATTTCCGTAAAACGGGCATAGCACCGCGTTGCCCTGTTGCGTGTGATTTTCACTTCAGACTTTGTGAAAACCACATTTTACCGTGTAAAATACACTGGCCTTGCTTCAAACTATTTGGTCGGGAATCGGGGCAAATGGCAAACATTTCAAAACCCATAAGAAGACATTTCCGTAAAACGGGCATAGCACCGCGTTGCCCTGTTGCGTGTGATTTTCACTTCAGACTTTGTGAAAACCACATTTTACCGTGTAAAATACACTGGCCTTGCTTCAAACTATTTGGTCGGGAATCGGGGCAAATGGCAAACATTTCAAAACCCATAAGAAGACATTTCCGTAAAACGGGCATAGCACCGCGTTGCCCTGTTGCGTGTGATTTTCACTTCAGACTTTGTGAAAACCACATTTTACCGTGTAAAATACACTGGCCTTGCTTCAAACTATTTGGTCGGGAATCGGGGCAAATGGCAAACATTTCAAAACCCATAAGAAGACATTTCCGTAAAACGGGCATAGCACCGCGTTGCCCTGTTGCGTGTGATTTTCACTTCAGACTTTGTGAAAACCACATTTTACCGTGTAAAATACACTGGCCTTGCTTCAAACTATTTGGTCGGGAATCGGGGCAAATGGCAAACATTTCAAAACCCATAAGAAGACATTTCCGTAAAACGGGCATAGCACCGCGTTGCCCTGTTGCGTGTGATTTTCACTTCAGACTTTGTGAAAACCACATTTTACCGTGTAAAATACACTGGCCTTGCTTCAAACTATTTGGTCGGGAATCGGGGCAAATGGCAAACATTTCAAAACCCATAAGAAGACATTTCCGTAAAACGGGCATAGCACCGCGTTGCCCTGTTGCGTGTGATTTTCACTTCAGACTTTGTGAAAACCACATTTTACCGTGTAAAATACACTGGCCTTGCTTCAAACTATTTGGTCGGGAATCGGGGCAAATGGCAAACATTTCAAAACCCATAAGAAGACATTTCCGTAAAACGGGCATAGCACCGCGTTGCCCTGTTGCGTGTGATTTTCACTTCAGACTTTGTGAAAAACACGTTTTACCGCGTAAAATACACTGGCCTTGCTTCAAACTATTTGGCCGGGAATCGGGGCAAAACGCAAACATTTCAAACCCCGTAAGAAGGCAATTCCGTAAAACGGGCATAGCACCGCGTTGCCCTGTTGCGTGTGATTTCACTTCAGACTTTGTGAAAAACCCATCTTACCGTGTAAAATACACTGGCCTTGCTTCAAACTATTTGGCCGGGAATCGGGGGAAATCGCAAACATTTTAAAACCCATAAGAAGACATTTCCGTAAAACGGGCATAGCACCGCGTTGCCCTGTTGCGTGTGATTTCACTTCAGACTTTGTAAAAAACCCATTTTACCAGGCAAAATACACTGGTCTTGCTTCAAACTACTTGGCCGGGAATCGGAGCAAATCGCAAACATTTCAAAACCCGTAAGAAGACATTTCCCTAAAACGGGCATAGCACCGCGTTGCCCTGTTGCGTGTGATTTCACTTCAGACTTTGTAAAAAACCCATTTTACCAGGTAAAATACACTGCCTTTGCTTCAAACTATTTGGCCGGAAATCAGGGCAAATCGCAAACATTTCGAAACCCACAAGACGACATTTCCCTAAAACGGGCATAGCACCGCTTTGCCCTGTTGCGTGTGATTTCACTTCAGACTTTGTGAAAAGCACATTTTACCGTGTAAAATACACTGGCCTTGCTTCAAACTATTTGGCCGGGAATCGGGGCAAATCGCAAACATTTCAAAACCCGTAAGAAGACATTTCCGTAAAACGGGCATAGCACCGCGTTGCCCTGTTGCGTGTGATTTCACTTCAGACTTTCTAAAAAACCCATTTTACCGTGTAAAATACACTGGCCTTGCTTTAAACTATTTGGCCGGGAATCGGGGCAAATCGCCAACATTTCAAAACCCACAACACGACATTTCCCTAAAACGGGCATACCACCGCGTTGCCCTCTTGCGTGTGATTTCACTTCAGACTTTGTGAAAAACCCATTTTACCGTGTAAAATACACTGGCCTTGCTTCAAACTATTCGGCCGGGAATCAGGGCAAATCCCAAACATTTCAAAACCCATAAGAAGACATTTCCGTAAAACGGGCATACCACCGCGTTGCCCTTCTGCGTGTGATTTCACTTCAGACTTTGTCAATACCATTTTACCGTGTAAAATACACTGGCCTTGTTTGAAACTATTTGCCCGGGAATCAGGGCAAATCACAAACATTTCGAAACCCACAAGACGACATTTCCCTAAAACGGGCATAGCACCGCGTTGCCCTGTTGCGTGTGATTTCACTTCAGACTTTGTAAAAAACCCATTTTACCCGGCAAAATACACTGGTCTTGCTTCAAACTACTTGGCCGGGAATCGGGGCAAATCGCAAACATTTCAAAACCCATAAGAAGACATTTCCGTAAAACGGGCATAGCACCGCGTTGCCCTGTTGCGTGTGATTTTCACTTCAGACTTTGTGAAAACCACATTTTACCGTGTAAAATACACTGGCCTTGCTTCAAACTATTTGGTCGGGAATCGGGGCAAATGGCAAACATTTCAAAACCCATAAGAAGACATTTCCGTAAAACGGGCATAGCACCGCGTTGCCCTGTTGCGTGTGATTTTCACTTCAGACTTTGTGAAAACCACATTTTACCGTGTAAAATACACTGGCCTTGCTTCAAACTATTTGGTCGGGAATCGGGGCAAATGGCAAACATTTCAAAACCCATAAGAAGACATTTCCGTAAAACGGGCATAGCACCGCGTTGCCCTGTTGCGTGTGATTTTCACTTCAGACTTTGTGAAAACCACATTTTACCGTGTAAAATACACTGGCCTTGCTTCAAACTATTTGGTCGGGAATCGGGGCAAATGGCAAACATTTCAAAACCCATAAGAAGACATTTCCGTAAAACGGGCATAGCACCGCGTTGCCCTGTTGCGTGTGATTTTCACTTCAGACTTTGTGAAAACCACATTTTACCGTGTAAAATACACTGGCCTTGCTTCAAACTATTTGGTCGGGAATCGGGGCAAATGGCAAACATTTCAAAACCCATAAGAAGACATTTCCGTAAAACGGGCATAGCACCGCGTTGCCCTGTTGCGTGTGATTTTCACTTCAGACTTTGTGAAAACCACATTTTACCGTGTAAAATACACTGGCCTTGCTTCAAACTATTTGGTCGGGAATCGGGGCAAATGGCAAACATTTCAAAACCCATAAGAAGACATTTCCGTAAAACGGGCATAGCACCGCGTTGCCCTGTTGCGTGTGATTTTCACTTCAGACTTTGTGAAAACCACATTTTACCGTGTAAAATACACTGGCCTTGCTTCAAACTATTTGGTCGGGAATCGGGGCAAATCGCAAACATTTCAAAACCCATAAGAAGACATTTCCGTAAAACGGGCATAGCACCGCGTTGCCCTGTTGCGTGTGATTTTCACTTCAGACTTTGTGAAAACCACATTTTACCGTGTAAAATACACTGGCCTTGCTTCAAACTATTTGGTCGGGAATCGGGGCAAATGGCAAACATTTCGAAACCCATAAGAAGACATTTCCCTAAAACGAGCATAGCACCGCGTTGCCGTTTTGGGTGTGATTTCACTTCAGACTTTGTGAAAAACTCATTTTACCGTGTAAAATACACTGGCCTTGCTTCAAACTATTTGGTCGGGAATCGGGGCAAATCGCAAACGTTTCAAAACGCATAAGGAGACGTTTCCCTAAAACGGTCATCGCACCGCGTTGGCCTGTTGCGTGTGATTTCACTTTGTGAAAAACACATTTCACCGTGTAAAATGCAGTGGCCTTGGTTCAAACTATTTGGCCGCGAATCGGGGCAAATCGTAAACATTTTAGTAGTATACGACAGACTTAGGGACTTGAGACTTTGGGCCGGAAGTTGGGTGAGAAGTGAGACTTAGAAAAAAATTGAGGTGATAGCGGGTGAGACTTGGAAAAATTTTGGGGTCGAGAGTGGTGGCGAGCGGGGGACTTTGGGGTGGGGGGCGCTGCCTAGGCAAGTTTTTCGACGCCTACCCCTCCACAGCGGCGTAGGGGGTAGGCGTCGAGGAAAAGTAAAAGTCTTGTGTTATATATGAGCGTTATTTTGTTTTATATTCACATTTGAACGATAGAGTGGTAGGGTTCAGACCTGATTTTATCTTTTTACAGGATGAAAAGCTATTGTCTGAAATGTCGAGGGAAAACGGAAGGTAGATTGATGGGTTCGAGTCGAACAAACAAAGGGAGGATATATCAGATTTACGAATGCGCTCGGTGCGGAAGTAAGAAGAGTTATTTCCCGCCTTCTAAAGGGAAACAATCGGGTGGAACTACTTTGACACCGCCTTGGGAACTCGGTCGAACACGAACATGGGATTTACCTATGGATGGTATTGCGAAAAGGACAGTGTTGAGAGATATGAAGAGAGTTGCTCGGAAAGGAGGTATATTCAAGAAACGAAATAACATGGATCGTATTATGAGAATGGCGTTAGTGAGAGACTTAGAGGGAAGACTTAAGAGACGTGATCAGAAAGGAGGTAGAAACAATTTCTTTAAGAAAAGCCTTAAAAAAGTGAAAGATGGTGTTAAAAAAGTCAAGAATCGAGTCATGGTTGTCGCTAGAAAAACGGATGATCATCTCAAGAAAGTCAGAGATGCCTATCGTGCTTTTCATGATGAAAGATTGGGTAGAACAAGCAGGGGGTTCGATGTTAGAGATTTTTCAAACGCATATATGAATTGGGAGAGAATCCCTTTTCAACCCGATAAAGCGCTTGCAGATCGTAGATCATTTGTACAAAACGCAAGGACGGAGATGAGAAAAGCAGAACATATGAAATGGTGGAATAAACAATCGGATGGTATGAAATCGTGGTATTATAACGAGTTGACACCAGAAGAAAAGAAATGAGTTGGGCCTAGGCAGAGGAGTTGGGATGTAGGCGATCCCTGGAAGAGTGAGAAGGAACTAGGCATATTTTGATTATATTTCCATTTATTTTCAAGATGGGAAGAAGACAGAGAGAGGAGGTGCTGCGAGACGAAGAAGACCACCTAGTCTACAAGATAAAATCGCTTATGGGGCCAGCATGTTCGTCAATCCTACGGCGTCGTGGGCAGGCGCCTTTCGATTGATGGGATCGCAAGCCTTGAAAGGCATCACCGATAACATTAGACATTACAGACAGAGAGGAAAAGGACAGATATTTAGGTGATATGTGAAGAAGTCGGATTTATTTTACCATTTGACTGTCATTGGATCAACATGTCTGAAGTGACCGACGTTGTAGAACTTCAATTGAACACAGCAAGTTTGAGGCAGAGATACGCCGATGAATTTTGGAGGGTCTCGCACGTCTTTTCACGCAAGTTACATGAAACGTCTGAATCGCTAGCAGAGATGGAAGGCGAACCGGATTATTGTTTTTCACAAGATGCTTTCGTGATAGAATACGTGGCAGAGTTATTTAGAGAGGGATACTCACGTCGAGAGGTTTTTGATTATCTCGGAAAGACCTGTGACACTGCTGAGATTGAATATGCGTATAATATAGAGAACGAAGTCATGACGGATTTGGGTTTTCCCATGCCCAATCATCTGTATGGCTGTGTGGATTCCAACTCCCCTCGCTGCATTTGTCGAAATTACGCGGCTAAACACAGACAACACTGATTTTCATTCTCATTTCACACTTAAACATGGAGCTGAACAGAGTATGTCTCGTCATAGATCTCGAGGGATTTTCTGTTAAAGAAACCACGCGTGGAATTGAAAAATTTATAGTTAGAGAAATGGGATATTGTGAAGCAAATGGATTGGAGTTTGGTTCTATTCGCTACGATCCACATATTGATTTTTTCGATTTGTCTGACAAGGACGCGAAAACGGCATGTTTTTGTACTGCTGAAATACACGGTTTGAAATATCATCCTGATAGTCGGGAAAGAGCAGGGCTTAAAGACGGTCATATACCCGCCAGTTACTATGTCGAATATCATCTGGAGAAACTTTACAAAAAACATTCTTCGCCAGAGAGACCGTTGGTTGCTTACAAGGGAGGACATGTTGAAAGAGATTTATTGAGAATGATGAAGATCCCATCTTTGGATCTGGAACATTTCGGTTGTCCAAAGTTCAAAGACATGACCCGTCTGTCAAACGTTTCCGGATGTGGTGATCACTTCGACCCTAACAAGCATCATTGTGCTCAAGTGGAATGCGTTCATTTTGTGGAGTGGTTAAAGGGTAGACTGATTAAGAAGAGAGACATGAACTTTGTGAATACTTATCATCTTACCAAGTTTTCGAAAGAAATATGTAATCCACTGACCGGCGAAAGTTATCGTTTGTTCTATTGAATGGAAGAATGACATATGTTTTTATAGATTTATTAAAAGATAAAGATAAAAGGATCACAGTTTGAGTTTCACTTTGGCTTGCATGATCTTCTTTACAATGGCTTCAGTCCAAGTCTTTTTTCCGGGCAGATCGTCGATGGCCTTGATCATCTTCTTGTCGTATTTCCATTTGTCACTTAATTTTTTAACGTTTTGATAGTCTTGATCGTGTTGTTTGGCTATTCTATCTAACCGGTTAATCCCAGGGTCTCCACGCGCCAACCGTTTCTTCAAATGGGTTCCAGGTCCCAAGTATTGATATTCAGGCCAATGGAATTCAATCCCTGTCTTTCCCAACCATTTCTGAACGTCGAGTCCTCTTCCGCGTTGCTGTCTTATACGTCTGATTCGGCGGGATCGTTTTATAACCATCTTTTTGACTTGTTCTTTTTTCTATTGATTTTCCCCATCGTTTCTTCTTGTCTCTTGTTTTCAGATGTGTATTTCACGCGAGAATGATTTGAAATGACGATCTTACTTAACACATTCTCTTTTTAAAAGCATGAGAGTTAACGAGTTTTCACCCATTTGTTCTTGAACATGGGTAGTGGCACGAATTCTTCCAATCCCTTTCCATCCATGTTCCATTCCTCATCAGTATCGTACTCTTCGTCTTCGTCTTCACTCAGTCTTTTTCGTCTCTCTAATAACGAAGTGTTAAAACCTGACGCATCCGACTCATAACCGTCTTTTAATAATAATAATAATATAAGGTTCTTAGAAACGCATATCAAGACTCTATGCGTTAACAATAAAATCAAATGTTATGAATAAAATAATGACGTCTAAGGCGAAAAATAGTTTTTGAAAAGAAAAGACTTCAGTCTGGTTTTGAAAATAGATATTGTTTCTGCTTGTTTGATCTCTTCAGGGATATTGTTCCATAATTTAGGGGCTGCGTGTATAAAGCTCCGATCACCATACGTAGTCGTCCTAGGTCGTGAAGAAGGTACAGCCAATAGACAGCGGTTGGAAGAACGGAGCTTGCGTGATTGTTGATGTATTTGGATGAGGGATGTCAGATACTTCGGTGCAAGTCCATGAATGATTTTGTAGGACATCAGTAGAATCTTGAAAATTATTCTAGACTGAATTGGGAGCCAGTGAAGGTCTTTCAGGACGGGCTTAATATGATCTGATCGTTTTGTACCAGCCACTAATCGTGCTGCGGTGTTTTGCAGTGTTTTGTTTTTCTTTTTTCTTTCGGCGGTGTTTTTTTCAAGTTTCGTTTTCCTTTTAACAAGTCTTCACCTCTGATTCTAGGTACTTTTCTACTACGTAATTCGGTGAAGCTTTCATCGTCGAGATCGTTTAGATCGATTTGATCTAGCCCTGTAGTGTCGGCAAGTTGGTTAAAGCGGTTTACTTCTTCTAGGGTTATATGGAATGGGTGGCGGCGACGGCGCTATTGGCGGTGGTGGTGCAGGCCAGTCTTCTTCTCCGACTGGTGGGTCGGCAAATTCTGTTGGGGGTGGTACTGGCGGTCCGGGATTTGGACTCGTAGAAGTATCAGGATTAGGGGTTTCCATATCTTAAGTAATCGTTGATCCACTTTCTATACGCGGAACGTTGTCTGTAGGCTCCTAAAACATCTTCTTGGTCCATTCCTTCGTATTTTTCTAATTGAGATTTTAATGGTAAGGAGACGTCTGAATTCATCGGACCCTGTCTTTCTATTGTGGGAGCGTCGACACTTCGATATCTCGCTTCGTATCCTTGACTTTTTCCTCTTCCTTTTTGTGACATCAGTTTTTCCATATCGTTTTCTGATAATAAGACCATTTCTTTAAGGCTTTTATCTTCATATAACGGTCTTTTCAAGTTCGCCATCTCTTTCTTCTAGATGACTTAGAATCAGAGCTTGTAAGACGATTCTCAATATCTCACCTCCGTCTTTAATGGCTTCTCTTCTTATGTCTATGCTAGTAGTTGAGGTGGTCTGTATAGGGCCTAACCAATCAGAGAGCCGCATATCGCCCACGTGACCACCCTCTAGCCAATCAGAGCGCGATGCATCCAAATATGGGCATCAGGGCCCCAAGAACAATGGAGTAGTGCCATGACACTACTTGGCACTACTTCGCACGGCGAGGCAGGCAAGAAACCGGAAATGACGTCATCAAACCGGAAGTCACGCTCCAAATGAAGTAAAACGAATTTTTAATAAAAATAAACTTATTTACAAGCGGGAACGTGGGGGACTCTGACGAAGTCCCCGTCCCTGGATTTTTTTTAAAAACAATAATTTACAATTTTTTTCCTCATGGGTCGGGGGCCTCCTCTTCGTCCTCCGTGTACGGGGGCGTGTCGGGCATGACGAACCCGTAGGTCCCGTCATCCGTGGAGAGAGCATCCTCCTCATCCTCCGTCTCTGACACGAGGGGGGTGTCATTGCTTTTACTGGCCGGGTCCGAGGGGAGGCTGTTGGCCAGGGCCGGGTCCAGGCTCATCAGGCGGACGCGGCAGTGGGGGCAGGACCAATCGTGCTTGTTTTGATTCCCATATTGAGCCAAACAGAACCGCATCAAGCAGAGGACGTGCATCCACTGGCGGCAACAGAAGGTCTTGGTGGGCTTCCAGAGGCGGACGGGTGGGGTGCCTGTATCCACGGCGTACTTGTTGACGGACGCCAGGCGGGCCAACAGTTGGAGGGTCGGGACGTACGGGACTGTATGGTACAGGCACACCAGACAGGGTTCTTCTTGGGCAGCCGCCATGTTCGTTTTGGAGGGGCGCGAGTGGGGTGCTCTCCTATAGAGGTTTGGCAAGGCACGTGACCCGACCCGGGCCGACCAATCAGAACCTCTTTTTTAAAAAAAACCCTGGAGGGGGGATAGGGGGTATCCCCTAACAGACCCCTCTAGGCCACGTGGGACGCCTCCGGGCTCCCATTGGTCGACACGCCCTCGATAAAAGGGTGGAGGCCCGAGAGACGCCCCAATTCCAAAACATGGAGAGTTATTGGGACGTGCTTCCCCCCGAACTGCAAGAGATGATTTTAAATATGCGAGCCCGGACCGAGCACCGTGAGAAGATGAAACGTGTGGCGAAAGAGATCAAGAGTCTCACCGTGTGCCCCTACAAGAGGTTGGCTCTCATCCCGAGGACCACCCCGCCCAGCCACAGTAACCCCGGCTTCATTCACTGTTCCCGGTGCACCCTGTTCCACCTCGTCGGGAGCCGCTGGCTGTACATGGCACCGCTTCCGCCCATCCTGGACGTGCCTTACCTCGTCCCACCCTCAGACCCGGACCGTCCCTGGATTTTGCCCTCGGGGTCTCTTCAGACCCTCACACCTTACATGCTAGGAAAGGCATCACCACACAGTTATGAATAACAATAACAAATTTAATGCATTTTTCCTATGTACAATCAAGGGTGGGCCAAACGCTGCGACCGTTCGACGTTGACAAAACGCATGTCTCTTTTCCGTCCCAGTGCCCTGCGCATCCACTGCACGAAATGATAACATTCCACCCTCGGGCAATGATGGCAGGCGGGATCGTCGTGGTGGCCACAGGACGCCACGGTGGTCAAGCGCGTCAGGTCGTCGAACTTGGGGCATGCGTACCGTTCCAAGTCGAGGTAGGGCATGTCCAAACTCTTCAGCAAGTCCTTCTCGTAATGGCCGCCCTTGAAAGCCACGCGAGGCCGGTCGGGCGTCTTGAAACGTTCGTACAAGGTCTTGAGGCCTTCGGGCAACTCGCCCAAGGGGGCAGCGTGTTCGCTCTCGTGGGCGTAGAAAGGTAGGCCGTGCACGCGTTCTCGCACGTACCGAGCGGTCTTGCGATCGGCCACGTCCAGGCGATGCCAGAGGTACGGGTGAGCGTAATGTTTGGACCCGTGATGTTTGCCGGTCCAATCGCACCACCCCAGTTCTCGCGGGACGAAGGTGGCCCATCCCGCTTCGTACTTGTTGAGGTGCACACTGCACCCGTCCAGGTCGATCGCCAAGCACACGTTCTCCAACATCGTTCGATCTATGACTGATTGACAAAGGTCCGACCGCTTTCTTATGTACATAGTCCACACACGCGCACCCACGCACGCACTCACTTGCCTTTGTGGTTGTAACCCCCACGCTCCAGTTTGGGGGAACTGTGACCGGGTATCTTGGAGCCCATAGGCCACTCGGCAGGCGACGGGGCTCTTTCCACCACGGGCGACGGCATCTTCTTCCACTGATCCTCAAGCACCGGAAGGATCGTGTGTCGTCCGAGCGACGGCACGTCAGAAAGCCGCGTCCTCGGTTGGGCGTGTCGTGCTGCACCACGGCCACGTGGGTGGGGTGGCCGCAGTAGCAGAAGAAGGGGCCTGCCTTGACGTCGGGATGCACACCCCCTTCCAAAGCCTGGAGCAACGTGGGAGCCTTGTCCAGACCCACCCACACGGGACACTGCTTGTGGATGCATTGCACGTACCGCCAACCTTTGCGCGAGATGTCGTGGTGGAGCGGCAAGGCGTGCAGGGGGCACGTCAGCACCAGTGGGGGTGGTGCGGAGTCTGCTTCCTTCTCCTCCTGGGGGGCGGGAAAGCCGCAACAGTAAGCCTCGTCGGGCGTCGAGCCAGCCGACCCTTCCTCCAGCACTTCCACCTTGTCTTGGGTCTGCATTCTGACCGGGGCCCACGGCATTTGCTCCTTGTTGGGAGGTTGCAGACATGTGCGGCAGAGGACCCAATCCGTCGGCGAATCAGGCGGCGACAGAACCTTCTCCGGGACCACGGGTGGAGGCGTGGGCAACGGGGGCGGCAATGGGTCCGGTTTGAGCTCGGGTGGAGGGAGGCTGGTGAACAGTTCCTCCAAGGTCTGGGGCTCGGGCGTGTCCAGTTTCACTGCTTAGTTTCGGTGGTAGGCACGGGTGCCGGGCGAGTCCTCTTGCGTGGGGGTGGGCCGGCAGCATCCCGGGGTGTGGTGTCGTTCTCCAAGCGGGTGCTCAACTCGAGATGTTGGCCGCCTTGGGCGCGGTGTTCGGCGGCTGCTTTTTGGCGGGCTTTCTGACGGGCTCCGGTCGGTTTCTGACGGTGCGTCAGCGAATCCGTGCACGCCCCCAACAGGTGGTCCATCTTTTTGGGTGGGGTCTTCTTCTTCTGGGTCTTCTCAGGGCACGGGTATTTGGCCGGAGACACAGGGCCATACTCCCAAGAGATCATGTTGCGACTAGTGCTCGAGACCCTCAAATGATGCAGAGTGAGCGGGGTCCACACTCTTATACCTGGGATCCACGCCCAAAAAGCACGACAGGATGACCTCATCGTCGTCCAATGGCAGGGCACTGGGAAATCCCAGAGCACGTGCACACGCGTGGGGAGTCCGTAAAAGGTCGGAGCACGTGCCCTGCCACGCGTGGGGAGTCCGTCCAAGGTCAGTCGGTCCGTAAAACTACGGAGCACGTGCTCCATCACACGCGCGCTCGTGCGCGTGGGCAGGTTCCCGGCAGGCCGAGCGGGCGTGGCATGCGCCCCTATAAGAGGGAGAGGACGGGACCCCTTGGACAAAGCATGTGGCCATGTCGAAGAGGTCAGAGCCCGTTGTTACGCGTCCGACTGTGGATCCAGATGGCGTGGCAGACGAGCCCACCCTCCCGAGCGTGGAACCCGAGCCAACCCATGGAGTGGGAGACGATGCTCGCGACCCCCTCGCACGCGATCCTGACGGGCTGGGCGACCCGGGAGATGCCTATAAGAGTCGAGCCTCTACGCCCTCGCTGGCAGACGTGAGTTATCAGACCTACTACCGAGACCTCGATTCGTCGCCTTACCCGACGGAAGAAGACTACTTTTTGGAACGGATCCGGCGAGGTCTGGCGGCGCATTACACGTTCCAAGAGATGTACTGGCATTGGCTGCAAGATTTTGCCGAAGCCCTCGAATGCTCGGACACGGGTCCCTGGTACCAAGCAGACACGTGTCATGCATTCACCCCCGAGTCCCTCCGGCTCCATCGACGTCGCCGACGAAGCAGAGCGACCCCGAAGCCTCCCATCCCACTCCCGACGCCTCCACGACCGGATCCAGTGGTTGGAGCGCCAACTGAGTGAGGCGCAAGAGGTGTGCCACGACCACGAACGGGTCCGGGCCCAGTTGTGCGATCAACTCCGGAGTCTTTGGGAGACCATGGAAGAATGGCAAGACGTCACTCACCAACTGCAAACGCGGCTGCGTCAACGAGCCGTCCGAGAAGCCGAGGAACGACGGCTGTGGCACGTGCATTGCGACCACGTGTTGGATCGCGTCTTGTGTGCGACGACTGTAAAGAGGACAAAGACCTGGCCTACTTCGACGCGCTCGACAGTACGTACGCGAGGGCCCGCGCTTGGACGCCCGCCGACTGCCCGGAATGTAAACCGTACAGACACTGTTTTTACGCGCCCGAACGTCTCGAGGAAGAAGCCTCGAGGAACGTCTCGAGGAACGTCTCGAGGACGACAGCAAGAAAAACCCATCTTCTTGTACGAGGTGAGCCGCGACGCGTGGTTCGTGTTCGCCTACTTGGCTTACAGTCCTTCTCATTTTGTGCTGACCCGGACCGTGAACGGCGATGACGACGGGATCCCAATGCTGTCGGGCTGCATCACCGTGGTGGGGACGTGCCACCTGGAACAATTCCCTCGTGACCTACCCGCTCGATTTGAAACGTGTTGTAAAATAAAATAAAAGCAGGGAACGTCAAACGTGTTTGTTCATTTGTGAGGGAGATGTGGGGCGAAACGGGACGACGCTGGGTGCACTGGCACTTGACGTGCTGGCTGTGCACCAGTCTGATCGACTCGGCGGGGGTGCCGTGTCGATGGCTCGACCTGGACGGTTCCGACGACGAGTTGGACCTCGAACTTCCCATTACCGTCTCCGAGGTCTTGCTCGAGCACCCGCTGTTTCATTGGGGGCACTAGTCCGGTTGCCGTACCCGTTGCGTCTGAAAGGCCACGGGTGGCAAGTGGGATTGAGCAGTCTGTCCTTGCCGGACACTCGCGTCGATCTGTACGAACTGGTAGGCCCGAGCGAGTACCTGGCCTACAGCAAATGGTACACCGAAGACATCATCCGGTATCCACAGGGTGGGGCCACCCACGATAAGCAAGTCCATATGGCTGACGTCGACCATCTGGAATCGGTGGTGGACGGCGAAAGTTTCGTGAAAGCCATCGTCGACGCGATCGAGTGTGCCAGGACGACGACGGTGGCCACGGGCAGTCGGTTCAAGGATGCCAACGGCAAACACTTGTACGTGACGTTTCGCTGGGAGCAGCGAGGGGCCGACCGCGATCTGATCGTCGACAATACCCGGACCAAGATGAACGGGGACAAGACGCCCAGCTTGATCTTCAGTCACAAATTGGCTTACAAGATGGGGTGGTTGGCGTTGACGAAAGAAGGCAAGGATGTCCTGGGCCCGAACCTGTGCATGGAGTTCCCGAACGACCACGTCACGACGATGGTCGGGACCACCCGAGACTTGGTCGACTCGGCCGGTCGGCCCGTCTTTTGGACGGTGCGGTCCAATCAGTTCGGCTTCCACTATCTGGCCCTGAGCATGAACTGCCATTGGCGGTTCCAGAACCTGAACAACGCGTTTCGCGCGGTGGTGGGCGACCCGACGCAGACCTTGCACGTCTACTGCAATGCCGGAGGCAGCACCATCGTGGGACGGCAAGTGACGGACCTGTTGCGCGAAGTCCAGTACCGAGGCCGAGGACGATGCACGGTGTACTTTGAACCATTGCACGTGCAGTACCATCCCGTGCGCAACGACGTCATGGAAGTGCTGGAAACGCAAGTGGCCGAGACGGACGGCACGTTGGTCCGGTTCGGGCAAGGCCGCACTCTGTTGACCTTGCACTTCCGACGGGACGTATAAAGCGCCTCGGGGAAGCACGGGCCGTAGACCATGGACGCCTTTTACGTGACCTTGCCCAGCGACGACGACGACGCCGGGTTCCCCGACAACACCCACGTGGCCTTCCGCACCCGCATGAGGCCACCCCTGTGGTTACGAGGCGGACGCTGGGTGGTGGGGGTGGTCCGTCTGAGCGTGCCGGACGATGATGACGACGCCAAGGACGAGAGTTGGCAAGACGCCTTGTTGCGCGTGTACCCGCACGGCATGTTGCTCGCCTACTTCTTTTCGTTTGAAGAAGATGACCAGCGCATCGATCGTCCGGGCCGAGACGCACATCGAGGACGTGGCCGGCCGTTGCCACGACGGGGCATCGTTCGTGAGAGCAGTGGTGGACGATCTACGGCGCAAGTACTGGAATAAGGTACAAGTGGGGTGGAACTGGATGGAAGGCGACACCACCTTCGTGCCCGAGTTTCGTTGGCCCGAACCGGACACGTTGGTGATCGACAACGCCCGGGTGTTGCGCGACGGGGACATTGGGTTGGGCGTGCGTCAAGATCTGATGCGATGGATGGGCGGCACAGATGCCCAGGGTTGCGTGCCCGGGCCCCGCTTGACCGTGCGGCTGACCGTGAATCCCGTGACCCTGGAGAAAGATTGGGCCAGGCAAACCGTGCCGGCCTGGGAGATCGTCGGCAACAGCACAATCCTGTATCAACAACACTCGTGGGAACTGAGCGGGTTGAACGACGGCTGGTTCGAGACGCTCTTCAAACGTCGCCGACGACCCCGTCGGACGTCCCGGACGTGGTACGTGCACAGCAACGTGGGCCAGAGTCGTCGCGTGGGGACGCGATCGACCGACGTCTTGTGCGACGTGGACGTGCAGAGCACGGGCGAGGCCGGACACTCTTTGAGCCCTGCCACGTGCAGTACGTGCCGGTGCGTCAACTCTTCTTCGACGTGGTGGACGTGTGCCTGACCGACGGCAACAGGCGGCCGGCGGCCGTGGGACGGGGCATGACGGTCGTCACCTTGCACTTCAAATGGAGCGACCTATAAAAAAGAGAGAGAAAGCCGAGCCGAGCACGAGACCCAAGCATGCGAGGAGGCAGTCTGACGCGGTATACGCCCGATCACACCGGACACGGTCTGGGGGGCATCTTGTTGTCGGGGGTCAAGACGTTGTTGAAATCGGGGTTGGACGCTTTGGGCGGCCCCCGCGGCGTGGTCCGATTGGCCACCCGAACGCTTAAAAGACAAGCCCAACAGGCCGTGAAATGGAAAGCGCAGAGCGTGGTGGGTCAAGCCAAACAAACCGCCCAACGGAAAGCACGAGGACTGGTGGCTCGAGCGAAGAAAGCAGTGAAACAAAAAGTGCAGGGACTGGCGAGTGGCACGGCCCAGAAACAACGACGTGTGGCGGATCTGTTCGGTTGAAAGATGCGACCCGTGCGATCTCGACCGAGAACGCGAGTGGGCGAACGCAGTCTGTCGAGGCAGAGTGGAGGATGCCTTTGGAGCAGGCCCCCCGTCCTGCCGGCCTTCGAGCTGGCGGGTCGACTGCATAAAAGAAGCACGCGCCGCAAACGTCGAGCCATTCCTCAACGAGGCGGCGGGGTGAGACGCCGACGACGATGACGGCCCTACCTCTGCACGGGGCTTCGAAGCCCGCCTACGCCGACGACTTTCAATTGTTCGAGGTGCCGAGCACGGACACGTCGGCGGTGGCGTTCCGCATGGTGGAACTGTCGCCGGTGACCACGGGCATCAATCCGGTGGAATTCGTGATGGCCGCCTTGCCCGAGTACATGGATCTGAGCCGCAGTTACTTTGGGATGCAACTCCGTTTGAAGAAGAGCGACGCCGGCAACCCGGCCGACGGCGACGCCTTGTTTCCGACACCCAACCTGGCCCACACGTTGCTCAAGCAAGTGACGGTGCACGCCAACGGCACCTTGATCAGTCCTCAGAAGGACACGTACGCCTACAAGGTTTACTTGGAAACCTTGCTCAATTACACCAACGACGAAGGGGACACCATCTTGCAGCCACAAGGCTGGTTCAAGAGCTACCGCCACGGTCTGAAAGCCTTCAACGCCTTGGATTTTCCCACCCCCTTGACGGCCAACAAGCTGGACGAAACGCCGCACGCTGACTTCACGGCCTTGAGCGAGAGCCAGAAAGCGGCGGTTTTGGAATCCAAAACAGCTCAGAAACGGTACCAAGGGGGGCACACGGTCACGTTGCAATTCGTGCCGCATTCGGAGATCTTTCACCTGGGCAAACCCTTGGTGCCCAACGTGGAACTCAAGATCCGGTTTTACTTCAACGCCCCCGCCTTCTTCTTGAACGGGGTGGGTTTGAACGGCTGTTTGCAAGAAGACGACGTCAAACTGACCTTCCACGTCTGCCAGTTGCGGTTGTCGGACACGTTGTACCGGGAATTGGAAGGGGCCCGACACGATCCGCGGAAACGGCAGGTGGCCAAGTACACAGTGGTGGGCAGCGAGATTCGGGTGTTTTTGCATCCGCAGAACCAATTGGATTTTGACGAGGGCAACCTGTTCCAAGGCCGGATCCCCAACCGGCTGATCGTGGGTTTGTTGCACACCAACGCCTACAACAGGAACGTGGCCTACCATCCCTTCGCTTTCCAGAAATTCGGGTTGACCACCATCAAACAGATCGTGCGGGGCGAAGAGTACCCTTACCAGACCTTGGAATTGAACAATGTGCCCAGCGGGTCGGCGGACCGGGGCATGCTGAACCCCCGTCAAGACGGTGACGTGTGCGTCCTCTTCCATCTGGGGGCGGCCAAAGCCCACGTCATCAACGTGGTGTTGTACGCCGAATTCGAGAACGTGTTGGAGATCAACCCCGAAGGTGCCGTGCTGTACAACGTGTACCGGGAATAAAGTCGTGCACACCGAGAGATGCAGCACCGTCGGGGTGCAGCAAGACGGTGTTCGTGACGCGTCTGTTGGCCCAGGCGGCCGAGCATTTCACCGTGCCCCCTCGGGCCGTGCATTATTGTTACGGGGCCTAGCAAGATGGGTTCTGAGCCTTGAAAGCGTCGGGCGTGCAGCTGCACGAGAGGGTGCCGGATCCGTCCGACTTGACGGCCTGGTTTCCCTGGGGACAGCACGGCGTGTTGGTGTTGGACGACCTGATGGTCGAAGGAGGCAACGACAAGCACGTGTTGGATCTCTTCACCAAAGACTCGCACCATCGCAGCATCACAGTGGTGCATTACGTGGTGGCGTTCAAGCATGCGCGGGATCCCTTGGGCGTGTGGAATCTGTTGATGCAAGCGTTTCCCACGCATTGGCGGGACGTGATGGCCGTCTACGAACGCGAGACACAACGCCCTTACGGCTACCTCCTCTTGGATTTGCATCCAGCGTCCGACGATCAGTACCGCGTCTTTGCAAACGTATTAAAGGACGAAGGGTGGACGTGGACGTTCAGTCGTCGGGTGGAATAGAGACACCATGGCCACACGGTACACGGTCCACGCCACCGAACGCGATCGAGCGGCCAACGAACGACGCTTGGCCACCCCTCAACCCGACGTGGATCTGGCCTACGCATCGCTCCGTCAACCCACCACGTTGGACGAATTATTCGCGTCCGTGTCGACGCCATCCCCTTTGACGTTGGGCACCCCGATCGTGGCCGGGGGCACACCGTCGCCTCGCCAGACGGCCGCTGCCACGGTGGGTGTGGGGTCCAGCTCCTCGGACACGCAAGCCGCTCGGATCGCTCGCATCAATGCTTGGTCGTCCGTGGGGTACAAACGACCTCGAGCCCGACCCCTGCCCGCCCCCTCGCCCTCGTCCGGCAGGAGCAGCAGCAGCAGCAGCCGCACCCCGAGAGGAACCCCCCGACGACATGGTGGGGACGGAGGCGGCGGCGGGGGCGACAGCGCCGATGGGGGCGGTGGCGGCGACGACGACGACGACGACGATCGCCCGGGACGGCGTTTGAACCAAGAAGAATTGCGACGGCAATTGGATCTTTTGGCCGAAGATCAACGGCAACGTGCTCGAGGTCGGACCATCGCCGGGGTGACGCACACCAACACCATCACCACCGTCTATAAAGACGGCAGACTGCCGGTGGTGCGACGGACCTCGTCGCGCCTGTCAACGCCAAACTCGTAAAAAGATGACTCACAAGATGCCCGTGTCGCTTTTGACGTCGACGTCGGCCCCTTTGGAACGCTGGACGCCCGATGCCTTGCAACGGTTGGATTCCTTGTTCGCCTTCTACCACCGGCAATGGTGGTGTCATCGTCACACCTTCACGCACGTGCGACGGGTGCACGCCGCGTGGAACGGGTTGGCCCTCTTGATTGTGGCGGCCGGGTTGATCGTCGGGCCCGTGTTGGACGACAGTCTGTTGGTGGGTTGCCTGGCGGCCTTGGGCACGGCGGTCAAAGGGTGGACGGATTTCAAGAAATTCGCCTTCAAAGTGGACATGGCCCATTGGGCATACACCACCTATGCCAAGACGTTGATCAAATTGCGCATGACCATGTGCGGCGTGCCGTCGGATGCCGTGGCCCCTTTTCTGATCAAGATGCAGACGTTGGACGACGTGGTGACGGACGTGGCCCCGCCGTTGATGGACCGGTGCCTGGCCACCTACGCGGCCCGCTTCGAGTACGTGCCGATGCACGGGGACTGTTACGTGGACGGGTGTGCCCGACCTCTGGTGCCCATCGAACATATAAAAGCCACGAGGAGAAGGATGCCCAAGACACGACGACGCCAACGCAAGACGACGACGACCCGTCGTCGACCCCGCCGTCAGACCGGGGGACTCTTTTCCTTGCTGGCCTTGTTGCTGGCAGCCATCGCGGTCGGCAAAGCGGCGGCCTTGGGCGGGGTGGGTGCCACGGCCGGGTACGGGGTCAAGAAAGGACTGGAAGCGGCCACCCGCAGACGAAGTTGATCCATAAAAAGGAAGAGGCGACCCGTGAAACTCAGACGAGATGCCACGACGACGCCGTCACACCGTCAACGCCATGAAACGGATGGCCCGCACCGCGAAACGGACCACTCTCCGTCGATGCAAGACGACCCGTCGCCGCCGTCAGAAGGGGGGACTCTTGCCCTTGCTGGCTTTGGTGCCGGCGGCCATCGCGGCAGCCAAGGCGGCCGCCTTGGGTGGGGTGAGTGCCGCGGCGAGCTACGGGGTCAAGAAAGGTCTCCAAACGGCCACGAGGAAACGCTACGACGCCCGAGCGGCGGAAAAAGCGGCCCGGGCCCAAAAGAAACGCGGAATGATTCGACACCCCGACGGGTCCACGTACGCTTGCCGACGTTCATAAAAGAGAGGGACCCTCGGTGTGGTCCCGGCGACGACGACGACGATGCAACGGTTGCGACGTCAACGGCCGTTTTTGCAAGCCCTGTTGCAAGAAGCATGGGGGCCGGGCACCCGGCACGATCTGTTGCAGCACGCCAATGCCGATCAGATCAACGCCGTCATCGAATTGGTGTTGAACCTGTTGAAGAAACGCATGCCCATGGCGCCGCCGTTGATGGCCCAGCTCCACAAGCATAAAAAGGTGTTGCGCGAAGTGGGTCGACGCAAGAATTCCTTGAAAGCTTGGTTGATGTCGTCTCCGCGACGCGTGCCGATGCATGCTACCCTTCGGGCCCTGATGCAACTCTTGCAAGAAGCCAACGTCGAGAACACCCGGTTGTGGCACGAGATGCGGAAGTGGCAACGGGATTACGCGGAGGTGCTGGAAGGGTATGATAAGGTGTTGCGCGACAAGATGCAGCTGGAGAAACGCCTCTACTGCGACCCGTGCCGTCACTCGTTGGAGGTCGACAGGCAAGTGGAATTGTGCGACGCATGCGCGCGTCGCGTGCCGTGAGGATGGAAGAGATGATCGTCATTCCCAAGCAGGAAGTGCCCGAGTTGGTGCAGTATTACAAGGGTGCGGTGGGCGAGAATCCGTCGTTGACGCGCGCCGGGCGGTTGGGGGCCAAGAAACAACGGTTGCTGTCCTACGCGTCGTTGTCGCCATCCGAAGCCGTGCAACGCGTCAAACCCGTCTCTAGTGCCTTGCGACGCACCACCAAACGGTTGCAGCAATTCATGGCGCTGTTGCCGCCCGCCAGCGCTGAAGGGGACGCGGGGGATGCGGAGGCTGATCTGACCACCTGAAAAAGACGCGTTTTCGGTGGGTCTGAAAACGTGGCCCAACGGTCGGGGTCGGCGCGAAGGCGGCGGCGATAGGTTCGCTCGCTTTCGCGTCTCCGTGCCAGGAACAAGGCCCGGCGTTCGACGGGATCGAGCCGGGGCTGGGGTCGACGGCGTGGTGGCACGGGTACGGGCGGTGTTGGTGGTGGCGGCGGCATGGAGGGTGGTCGACGAGCCAACAGCTGTTGTTTCTTGTGCTCGGCCAGCGGACAGGCTTCCAGCACCACCCGGCACCGGGTGGTGCGATGTAGACGAAGGCGAGCTCGGGTTTTCTGGGCGCGTACGGTGTCGGGATGACTTTGGCGCCAGCATCGGACGGAAGCAACATGCTTGGCCTTGTGTTTTTGCCTGTACCGGGCCTTCTGCGCACGCACGGCCTCAGGATGAGCGGCTTTCCAGGCCTTCACTCGTGCGCGCATTTGGGCGGGATCCCGGTACGGCATGACGACTCACAATGGCGTCCGCCCATGCGGTTACCCCTCAACACACCCCCCTTCCACCAATCCCAAGCCGTCGTTTGGCCCACGTGGTCCAAAAGGGTCTGTTGGGGGATACCCCCTATCCCCCCCTCTGATTGGTCCACCCGGGTCGGGTCACATGTCTCTCCAAATCTCTATAAAGCCGGAGTCCTCGCGAGTCGGAGTCATTCTCTGCTCGCTCGTCCACCTGGGGAGCCTCCAGGATGTCTGAACCCGGCCCCAGTGGACTCACTTTGGAAGAGCAACGGGCTCTCTTACGACAGCAGCGCGAGACCTTCGCGCACGAACACACACTCACGTCTTTTTTCCCAGAGGACGACCCCCGGAAGGCGATGCCTTATGCAATGCGGCCCTGGACGCCTGGGAACAACCGCAGGAGCGTGGGGGTGGAGCCTGCCCGTTTTTCGAGTTTGACCTCGTGCCCGGAGAAGATCGACGCGTGCGACGTTTTGGGCTCCATCGTCGCGTCTTTCATGCCCGACTCCGACAACAGACCCCACTCGAGGAAGGGGACGACGTGGGTGGAGCCATCGAGGGAGCCTTGACCCGAGCCATCGAGCGTCAGCTGGCCTCCGATACCGAGATCCTCGACGATGATGCCTACTTGATCATCAACTTTCAGTCGGATCGGTTCGATCAAGCCTACCAATCAGCCCGACTGACCTTAGGCGAGTGGCGACGTGGGGATTTGCGTGCACGTGGCCTCATGCAGGATCTGGCTTGGCGTCTCAATTCGAACGAGAATTTCCGGATGAACGATACGTTCCGGCTGCAGGTCACCCTGGCGTGGGATTCCGGTCGCGGAGGCAAGAGGAAAGGTTTGAGTTGGGGAAGCGTGTCGGCCCAACAGTTTCTGCACCTGAAACGCTGCATGGTGCCCGTCGACAACACGGACGAACTCTGTTGCACCCGGGCTCTGGTCACCATGCGCACCCACGCCGATGAACAAGCGGGCCAGGTGCTCGAGGACACCTACGATTCGCTTCGACGTGGACGTCCCTGCCAGACCCGATTGGCTCGAGCCTTGCACGCCGAGGCCTGGGTGCCCGAAGGTCCTTGCGGTTTGGGCGAATTGGACCTGTTCCAGATCGCGCTGGCCAACTACCAGATCAAGGTCGTCAACGCATCGCACGGGTGTGCCGTCATCTTTGCGGGACCGGCCTGCACGGGACAAGGCCTATTACTGCGACGCGTGCGACCGGGCCTTCAACCAGGAGGATTACGTGCATCACCCGTGCCAGGGCAAAAAATGCTCCGCTTGCCACCAGGAGAACTGTGTCGAGTACCAGGCGGCTCACCAGACCGGTGCTCTACCCGACATCAGTGCCGCGAATGTCACCGGCGCTTCTACGGTCCCACGTGTGCTGACCAACATGTGCGGTTCCAGACCCGGAGTGGACGCCCGGCTCGTCGCGAGGAAGGCAACCGCGTCTGTGACATCTTGGCGCGTTGCCTGATCTGCTGCAAGGAACTGCCCGGACCCGAGCGACACAAACATCGATGCGGCCACGGCCCCTGCCCCACCTGCGAGAAATGCGTCGACTTGCGGACCCACCGCTGCCACATGCAGAAGGTGGTGGAGGAGAAACCCAAACGCCGTCGATGCCGCCGAGGGGCAGCCGCCGGGCTGCAGACCTTACGGGCCAATGAGTCGGACGACGACGGGAGCAGCGACGACGACGACGAGGCCGCCGGAGACCGACGCCCACTTCCCTTGCTGGTCTATGCGGACTTTGAGGCCATGCAGGAGGGGGGTTTGCACACGCCGAACTTGATCTACTGGGAACGGGAGGACAGCGATCATCAGTACGTCGAGTATGGGGCCGACTGCTGCGAAGCGTAGTTGGGCTGGGCCAAGAGAGAGCGGACAAGTCATCACGGTCTTTCACAATTTCAAAGGCTACGATGGCATGTTCATGCTTCGCCAGCTGTACGACGATGGGCACAAGGTCACGCATCAGATCTGCATCGGCTCCAAGATCTTGAGCCTCTGGACCGGTGACCTCAAGTTCGTGGACAGTTGCTGTTTCATCCCACAACCTCTGCACAAGTTTCCCGCCACGTTTGGCCTCGCCGAACTGAAAAAGGGGTTCTTTCCCCGTTTTTTCAACACCGCCGAGAACCAAGCGTACGACAAGTACGAAATGCCGACCCGGGACTATTACGATCCGGACGACATGATGGAGGATAAACGTCGGGAATTTCTGGCCTGGTATGCAGACCGGGTGGCCGAGCGGTACCATTTCAACTTCCGGCAGGAACTCGAGGCGTACTGCAAGTCGGACGTGCGTCTCCTGAAGGAAGGGTGCCGTCGGTTCCAGCAGGAGTTCGAGGCCGAAGCGGGGTTCAACCCCTTCCTCCAATGCATTACCATCGCCTCCTCCTGCATGCGGTACTTTCAGAAGAAGTGGCTGCCACCCGACACCATCGCTGTCGAACCCCCACTGGGGTGGCACGGGACCCGTAGCCGACAGAGCATCGAAGCCTTGCAGTGGCTCCACTGGTGTGAGCAAGAGGCGCGTTGCGTCACCCGTGAGAGCATGACGGATGAGGAGTGGCAGACCCACGATCTCCTGCTCTGTGCCGTACTTGCGTGGCCGCCGAGCAAGCCAAGCCCCACCTGCTGGACCGGACGTGGCGTTGCCCGCACACCCCCGAGCAGCGGAGACTGACCGGCACGTGGTGCACCCCAGAGCTGGCCAAAGCCGTGGAGTTGGGGTACGAGATCGTCCGGATCCACGAGGTCTGGCATTTCCCGCGCTGCCAGGCGGGGCTCTTTGCCGGATACGTCAACACCTGGCTCAAGCACAAGACGGAA
This sequence comes from Astreopora myriophthalma, assembly GCA_014634185.1. Classification (NCBI taxonomy): domain Eukaryota; kingdom Metazoa; phylum Cnidaria; class Anthozoa; order Scleractinia; family Acroporidae; genus Astreopora; species Astreopora myriophthalma. The sequence continues at coordinate 828,603 of BLFK01000362.1, read as the reverse complement.
GCCAGCGGATGGCCCCCAGGCCAGGCTCGAGACCCCCAGCATCCCGAGTGCCAAGCCGCCCGCGACCGGTTCATGGCCAACTACTCGGCACGCGAAGGCGTCCACTTGGATCCCGCCCAGATCGTCAAGAACCCGGGCTTTAAAGCCACCGCCAAACTCATGCCCAACGTGTTGCAGGAGCTGCGAGACCACTTGGACCGGCCACGCCAGATCCCGGTCTTCAACCCGCATTTCATCACGCGAGATGCCGACCGCCAGCTGGAAACCGTGACCCAAATCAAACGGTACCAGTTGGTCTTCGACAAGCGGGCTGTCGACCCCAACACGGCCATCTCGTACCTGTACGGTTACCTGGCAACCCACGAGGCGACCCAGATGCGGTGGGCGGACCTGCAAGCGTGACGCCAGGCGGCTGAGTTGGAGGAAACCCGAAGGCAGCAGGAGACCGAGCGTCTGCGGCGACAACGCAAGAGCGAGGCCTTAGAACGACGGCGGGCCCAGGAGCGGGCGTGGTGGCATCGGCGGAAGGCCCAGGCGGAGGAGGAAGCGGCCGCAGCTAAACGGCCGCGAACCCTGTAAATAGATTAAGGGGACTGGGTGGGCATCTTCGGCGTCGCATGGGACGGTCCCCTGCTCGGGTGAGCACTGTCGGCTCGACGTCGTAGACGACCACCAGTCCCTTCCGTTGTGTTTTGTCAAAAGAGAGATGGAAGTAAAGACGACGTCTTGAGGGAGTGTTCTCTCACTTTGTCGTAATTCTCGTAAAATCTGTCCTTATTTTTTGCCATAGAGAAGACGCAATCTCAGTCCTTCGGTGCTTGGGAAAAATTTTCCCTTCACTCCTTTTTCTGTGAATATCGCGTCTTTAGAACGTTGAAAGACTACTTCTTCTGCTCTGGTGGGTGGTCTAGTTTGAAGTTTATAAGACCATTCGTTCTGTCTCAGATGGTCGTTTGATCTTTCCATCACTCGCTCTTCATTCGAATGGTCAGCATGGGTCTCTCTTCTTTCAATATATTCGTTCTTATGGACGAAGTTTTACATTTTGACATGGGATGGTTATCTATCACCATGTAACCCCCTACCCTTTCGGTCCATAATTTGTAGACGCGCATTAGAGATGTCATCTGATCTCTATTTCCGAAACTCTTTAGTTTTGTCTCACCGAAACCTGTTCGTTCGGATAGCTGAAGAGAATTGTCGAAGAGAATTGATTTCTCATGGAGCGAGCGTATTTTCCTCGGTGGGAAGAGCGATTGAAATACCACGATTGCCGTTAGATTCTCGTGATAAGCGTTTTTTGTCGATAGCTTCTGGATCTCGTCGTTGTTTTCCAACTCTAATTGTAGATCGTCTATGATGATGATCAAAGGGGGTAAGTTTCTAAAGAAACTGTGGTGCTGCGTCGGTGGGAGTATTACAAGATAATTTGGTTTTATCAACTAAGTTGATAATGTGAATTAGCCACCGTAAAGAGATTCGTAAGCTAATTGATCGTGATGATGATCCCCGGTTTTTCGTCTTCGCTGAAGAGAGTTTTCACGTTTTTAGGTAGGTCCTTGTGCATGACTATTCCGATTTTTTCCATTTCGTTGAAGATGGGCTGCCAAGAGGAACCGTAATAGTACACGACCTTTTTTATCTTTTCACCATCTCGAGTGGTGAATTGATCGTTCACATCGGATAACAAATGGAATAGGAAAGTGGTTATACATACTCCTGTTCTGCCGTAGATCGCTATATTCCCGGGATGGGTGAATTTTGGGGTACACGTCCTTTCGCATTCTTCCATCTTTTCACTATTTCACGGTTAAGATACTAATGAGACGGTGGAGATAAGTTCAAGACTTTATTTATCATTCATTTACCGACGTTTTTGTCTTATTTCTCGCTCAACAGATCTGATCAGAACTGTTTCTGACCTCACGTATCGTCTGTCTTAGCTCTTTCTTTGTCACGCCAGTCAGATCGATGTCGTGATCTAATGTGTCCAGTGTTCTTGGATAATTTAAGTGGACTAATCGCCACACTTTCAAATCGTTTTCGAATTTATCGTTTTCGTCAAACACTCTGTCTAAGAAACTTAAATCGTCTTCTTTTTTTACAACTCATTCTCTTTATGAAATACATACAATAATCGCCACACACGTCACTATTTTCCAGTTGATAGTCTTTAAAAGATCTTTTCCACTCTCTACTCGCGAATCTGTTCCATCCTCTGTCGTAAGAAGCAGGATTCGAGCCGTAAGAATCGAAGAATAGCTTCGTCCCGTTTGCGCAGAACACGGCGACCCAATGCATGCCTGGCAGACCTTTTCTGTCCGTGTTCATGTCTCAGGAAGCTGTCTCAGGAAGCTGTCTTGGAAACTGGTCCGCACTGAATACTTCTAGAAAATTCCTAGATTTGATACTTTCGTCTGATGAGCAAGCTCTTTCCAACGCGCTGGTCGTGTGCATGACTCTTTTTACACTCTACCGCCACGGATGTTGTTCAATTGAACTTGGACTAAAGATGGCAATTCTTTGAATCTCTTTACTGCCCAACCGTTGTCGAGGGGGGCTTCCAAAACGAGTTCGGCTTGTTCGTACCAACCGATCACGAGTTTCAAGGGGGTTCCAGCAACTGTAGCACCGAACCAGAGTCTAGCACTGAATATACCGTCTATCTTTCGCACCGTGTTTTTAAAGCCTGCTTCTCTGTTGGCCGTGAGATCGACGTACCCCCACCACTGTCCGTTCGGTAAGTTTGCTACAGGGAATTGACTTATGTTTTCTCTTCCATCGTTGCCTGGAGGGGCTGTCATGTCTGATTGAAGTTTGAAGAGATAGAGTCTATTTGCGTAAGTGTCCGTCCAATTGACAGGATCGGCTCTGTACATCATTGGCGTAAAATTGTATCTTGGTACAATTGTTGGTTTCGAACCGACAGATTTCTTCTGTTATGGCACTGTCCGTCATGGTGGTTTCTTTCACGATACCGAAAAAGAATCTGTCTGGAATCTGTCCGTCCAGACTATGCCAATGTTCTATGGCCACGCCCGTGGCCACGTTGTTGGCAGCGAAGGTTTTGCTGGTCTCTATGACACACTTGTCAAAAGTGGAAAAGGTCAAATTTGGCGAAGCAAAGAACTTTTTTATAACACAGCGTGTTCTTTCTCTGGCAGACTGTTGTAATCTATCAGCAAGAAACAGCCGTCCGGGTCCAATTCGTATTTTCCGTTATCGGCAGCACCTGCTCCTTGGGCATGTGCAGCTCTGGAGATGAGCATGTAATTGTCGGACTGTAAGTCTATCTCTATCTGATAATCACACATTCCATTGATGGGCTTGTGAATCTCGTGCCAGTAACCGGGAAGGGGGGTTATTTCCAGTGTGATGTAATCGTTATCGAAGATGTACTCTTCCATTTCCACACAGGCCAGTTCCCCTGCTGTCATGTCAGCATTTGCTTTTGTAGAACCCACTTGAGTTCTAGCAGCATCGTGTGTCAGGATGGGCCACCAACACATGGTGTATTTTTTCTCTTCGGCTTTTTGCTTCTCTAATCTACTGTTCTGGTGCATCCTTCTCATTTTCTCTTCAAAAGCCATGGTCAATTTGACCACATCTACGTCATACTGTCCTCTCGGTTTGACTCTGATTCCCTTGATGATTTCATAACCGGCCCCATTGATGAGTCTTGCATGGTGGGTCGGAGCTGTAGCATCTGTATTGTCTGGATTGGTGTATCTATTACCGTTGGCTCTTCTCAATCGAAGTCGCAGGTGAAGTTGAACTTTACTAGGTATCATCCACACCGCTTTTTTGGCTTTCACCTCGAATTTCAATTTCTTAGATGCTGCAGTGAAAGGTTCTGGTTTGACTTTGACGACATAAGCATCTTCCCAGGTTTCTACGATACGTCTTTTTGGATCTGGTGTGAAATCTTGTTCTTCTGCTTGGATGTCATGTGCTCTCTTCATGCTCTCTTGCTTTTCTTACTTTTCTCTCGAAGACGTTCTAAAGCTTCTTGTAAGCTTTCTGGTTCTTTCCTCTTCACTCCTTTCTTCGACTGTGCCGTCTTTTCTTCTTTCCGTTCTTTCTTACATGATTCTCTCTCATCTGATTGGTCGTTACCGAACAAAGACTGAAAGGTAGATTTCATTTTCTGGAGTTCGATTAATTCTTTTTCTTTTTCTTCGCTCATCATCATCTCACGGATGATTCCTTTTCCTATCTCGTTTCTTCTTTTCTGACCCAACTTGCGCGATCTTTCCAAAGCGTCTTCTTGTTCGGTATTTTCGCGAAATTCGTTTCTGTCGATTCCCATGATCATTGACAGTATTCTCTGTTGCACGTTCATTTCTTTCTGAGCTTCTTTTTGTTGATCGTCGAGGAGTTTTATGTGTTCCAATATAGCCATCAGGGGGTTTTCTTCCTCTTCTTCCTCTTCTTCCTCTTCTTCTTCTTCCTCTTCTTGACTTTCTTCTCCTTCTCCGTAAGCTTTTCTCTGAATAGGCAATAGCTCTTCTTTTTCTTTTTGAGTTTTTCTCGTTTCTCGTTCTAATTCTGTCTTTTTTTCTTTACTTTCTTTTCTAACATCTAAGAGTTGTTTCTCATCTTTTTTCTCTGAACAGTCAAGATAAGAAAACATGGTGATAGCAATGGGTATAATGTTAGCATGAAACTTTTGCGTAGGTTCGCTCTTTTTATACCACGAGATGACTCACCCAACGGAGAAAATTTCTTTGACGAGGTCCGAGCTTGTTACTGAGTTTTTCCGCCACACCCGTCAGCACACGACCACCCAAACGTTTTCCCAAATTTAGTGCGATCTTTTTACCATACTTTTTAGCTTGTTGGATTATTAGTTTCTTCAGGACTTTTGAACCCAACGTTGTAGCCGCCGCTCCTGCTAGAACAGGCAGAATTCCCCCTTTTTGACCTCCTCTTTGCGCTTTTCTCACTTCTCGCATCGCTTGCAAGAAGGAAGCGTTGGCTTTTCTACCAGGATGCTTGTAATTGTTCAAGGCTAGTTCCGTGTAGGCTCTTATCATGGCCGCCCGTCTACCGGGTCTCGGTTTTCCCGCGTGTTTACCGTGAAGGTACCATCCCGTCAATTGGGTGTGAGTTCTGGTATTTTTGTTACCTCTCCTTTTCACCTTTACTCTCTGCATGAATTCGTCCATATCTGTCTCCCCCGCTGTCTTTCTAGTCGAAGCGGGACGGATGGAATTGAGAAATTCGTTGATGTTTCCTATCGTTCTTTTTGGACCTGTTCGTCTTTTTCTCAAAGTCATGGTGTTTAACATGTCGTCGTAGATGGGGAAGCTGTATTTTTTACGAGTGTTTTTATTTTTTCTTGTTCTTTTTCTCTTGTATTTTGCTAATTGTCGTTCTACCATATCATGTAATTGATCGACTGCTTCAGGACCGGGGGGTGGAGATTTACCGCTCGTTCCTAAACGCGCACTTCGTCTAGTAGGAGCGACATTTTTTCTTTTTGTCTTTCTCGTTCTGGCTCCTCCTTCCCCATCGAATGGATTTCTTCCAGAATCGTATAATCCTCTTCCTTTCTGCTCCACGAATCTTTCGGCTAGTAACGTAGTCTTTCCCATGTCACACAATTTCACGTTTCCGTATTCTGATGCTGACCGATACTTGAGCGTTTTCGAATATCGTTCCCGTGCTGTCTGAGAAGCGAATGAAACAAGAGTCGATGATGTTTGAATTTAAACGTTTCCAGTGCAATCTCAAAGGTTGATGTACCACGTATCCCTTTTTGTAAGGATCGTAAGGATGAATTAGGATGTTTTGTGCCAACTGACTTCCCACGTATTCGCGTAAGACTAGATCGGAATTGATGAGAATGTAGGCAAATGACGTCTTAGCCACCTTTGACCATATGTCGTCTTTTCTTCCTCTCGGTATGATGACGGAATCCCCTTTTTTCAGATTTGAGTGTTTTAGTATAACACAACATTTGTCACTTCCTTCCTCGAAAATGACATTTGGATTTACCGATCGTACCCAAGGAACTACATCCATTTTTTCCCTATCTTTTTCTCTTAGTATCCCCATGGTATACCCCAATTCTTTTACTGCAACGAAAATACAATTATCTTCAGTATAGATTAATTTCGTCGAAGTCTCTCCAGCCTCGAATCTAATCCCGCTTTCATTCTCGTTCAGAATATCCACCAACTCTCCCCAAGTAGCTATATGTTTATCGAATAAATGGTTACCAGTTGTTTTTGTTTTCGGAGGTCCTAGTCTTATGATCGAATAAGTCACGTCATTAGCTTGTCCTTCTGTTCGAACATTGTGAAAAGTGTTGTTGAGCTGTAGGCGTCGGTATAGGGCCTAGCCAATCAGAGAGCCGCATAGGGCCCACGTGACACCCCTCTAGCCAATCAGCGCGCGATGCATCTCATTAACTGTCTACCATATTGGATTTATGCAAATTTGAGGTTTTGGTCTAGTCCATATATGGGCATGAGGCCCAAAGAAGGGCAACAGAGTAGTAAAGGCAAACAGCAGGGTCTGCTACTACGACGAGGGGTCTGACGTCACCGGACATGACGTCATGCAACCGAAGTCACGCTCAAAAGGCATTGTTTTGAATAAAAACGAATTTTAAAAAACGAACAACCTATGTACACGTGGGAACGTGAGGGGACTCGGACCAAGTCCCCGTCCCTGGATTTTTTAAAAACGATTGACAATTTTTTGTTTCACGGGTCCTCTTCGTCGTCCGTGTAGGGCGGTGTCTCGGGCAGGACGACCCCAGACATCCCGTCGTCTGTGGAGAGCTCGTCGTCCACATTCGGGTCCTCCGACTCTGACACGAGGATCGTGTCCCCACTCTCGCTCTCTGTGTCCGAGGGGCGGGCCGGGTCCAGGTCTCCCGTCTGCGTCTCGGCATCGGTGGTGGCCGTATCCTCGCCCTCGCCCAGCTTCACCAGATTGGCGCGGCAATGCGGGCAGGTCCAGTCGTGCTTGTTTTCATTCCCATATTGCGCCACGCAGAACCGCGTCAGACACAGCATGTGGAGCCATTGGTGACAACAGGGAATTTTGGCCGGTTTCCACAGGTGCACAGCCCAGGAGCCGGTCTCGTTGGCAAGCTTGTTTATGACGTTCAGGCGGGCCAACAACTTCAGGGTCGGGACGTACGGCACCGAGTAGTGTAGACACACCAAGCAGGGTTCATCTTGGGCGGTCGCCATGTTGGTTTTGGGTGGGCGCAAGCGGGGGTCTCTCTTATACAGGCTGGGCCAGACACGTGACCCGACCCGAGCGAACCAATCAGACCCGCTTTTTAAAAAACCCCTCTGGAGGGGGGATAGGGGGGTATCCCCCCAACCGACCCCTGTCGGCCACGTGGCACATCTCTGGGCGCCCATTGGTCGACCCGATCTCGCAGACCCCACCCCTACCATGCTAGGAAAGGCATGACCACACCGTTATGAATCACAATAACAAAATTTAATAAGTTTTTCTATGTACAATCAAGGCTGGGCTAAACGCTGCGCCCGCGCAAGGTTCACAAAACGCATGTCTCTTTTCCGTCCCAGGGTCCCGCGCATCCACTGCACAAAATGGTAACACTCTACCCTGGGACAATGATGGCGGTCGGGATCGTCGTGGTGGCCGCAGGTCGCCACGGTGGCCAAGCGTGTCAGGTCGTCGAACTTGGGGCACGCATACACTTCCAGGTCAAAGTAAGGAATGTTCAAACTTTTCAACAAATCCTTCTCGTAATGACCCCCCTTGAAAGCCACGCGTGGTCGGTCGGGCGTCTTGAAACGGTCGTACAACCTCTGGAGGTCTTGGGGCAACTCGCTCAAGGGGGCCGCGTGTTCGCTCTCGTGCGCGTAGAACGGGAGGCCGTGCACGCGTTCTCGTACAACCCGCGCGGTCTTGCGATCCGCCACGTCCAGGCGACGCCAGAGGTACGCGTGAGCGTAATGGTGGGACCCGTGATGCTCGCCGGTCCAGTCGCACCACCCCAGTTCTCGCGGGACGAACGTGGCCCAACGGTCTTGTTTCTGCACATGCACACTGTACCCGTCCAGGTCGATCACCAAACACACGTTCTCCAACAAGGTTCGATCCATGACTGACAAAAGTTCAAAAACCGCGTTCTTATGTACAACGTCCACGCGCGCGCACCCCACGCGCGCACTCACTTGCCCTTGTAGTTTCCGAAGCTCTTGGGCAATTTGGGAGAACTGCGTCCGGGTATCCCGGAGCCCATAGGCCACTCGGGAGGCGACGGGGCTCGCTCCACCACCGGCGACGGCCACTTTTTCCATTGGTCCTCGGGCGCCGTAAAGATGGTGTGGAAGACCCCGTTCTCGGGTGGGGACGGTATCTTGTGGATGATCGGGAGCTCGGGTGGGTCGAACAGCACCACGCGTCGCCACATGACTTGAGGGCTCCACGGACGATCCACCCACTGGAAGAAGTTGCACCCTCCATCACCCGAGCGACGGCACGTTAGAAAACCGCGTCCTCGGTTGGGCGTGTCCCGTTGCACCACAGCCACGCGGGTGGGGACGCCGCAGTAGCAGAAGAAGGGGCCGGCCTGGATGTCCGGATGCACGGTCCCTTCCAAAGCCTGGAGCAATGCGGGTGCCTTGTCCAACCCCACCCACACGGGACAGTGTTGGTGGATGCACTGCACGTACCGCCAACCTTTGCGGGAGATGTCGTGGTGCAAGGGTAAGGTGTGGAAGGGGCACCTCAGCAACGGTGGGGGTGGTGCTTCCTTCTCCTCCTGAGGGGCGGGCGTCGAGTCAACTGTCCCTTCCTCCAGGACTTCCACTCTGGTTTGGGTCTGCGACGGGACCAGGACCCACGGCAAGTCCTCCTGGTTGGGTGGTGCCGGATGCGTGAGGACTTGGACCCACTCCGTCGGCGTGTCGGGTGGCGACGGCACCGTCTCCGGGATCACGGGTGGAGGTGTGGGCAAGGGCGGCGGCATCGGGTCCGGTTCGAGCTCGGGCGGAGGCAGGCTCGCGAACAGGTCCTCCAAGGTCTGGGGTTCCGGCGTGTTCAGGGTAGAGGTGGTGGTGGTGGTCGGCACGGGCGCCGGGCGCGTCCTCTTGCGTGGGGGTGGACCGCCGACTGCATCCCGGGGCGTGGTGTCCTGCTCCAAGCGGGTGCTCAAGTCCAGGTGTTGGCCGCCTTGGGCTCGGCGTTCGGCGGCCGCTTTTTGGCGGGCTTTCTGACGCGCAGGTTTCTGACGGCGCGTCAGCGAATCCGTCCGCGCCCCCGACAGGTGGTCCATCTTTTTGGGCGGGGTCTTTTTCTTCTGAGTCTTCTCAGGGCACGGGTATTTCGCCGGAGACAGAGTACCATACTCCCACGAGATCATCTTGTTCACTACAACTCGAGACTTTCGAATGATGCAGAGTGAGCAGGGTCCACCCTCTTATACCCGCGATCCACGCCCGACGAGCACGACGGGATGACCTCATCGTCGTCCAATGGCAGGGCCCCGGGAAATCCCAGAGCACGTGCCCACGCGTGGGATGTCTGGAAAACTACGGAGCACGTGCCCTGCCACGCGCAGCGTCCGTCAAAGGTCGGAGCACGTGCCCCGTCACGCGCGTGGGTTCCCGTCAGGCCGAGCGGGTGTGGTCCGCGCCCCCTATAAGAGGGAGAGACCGCCGCCCCTTTGGACAAAGCATGTGGCCATGTCGAAGAGGTCAGAGCCCGTTGGTGCGTGTGCGACCGTGGATCCCGATGGCGTGGGAGACGAGCCCACCGGACCGACCGTGGAACCCGACCCAACCCATGGAGTGGGAGACGACGCGCGCGACCCCCTCGCATGCGATCCCGACAGGCTGGGCGAACGGGGTGGAGGTGGGTATAAGAGTCGACCCTCGGTGCCCTCGCTGGCAGACGTGAGGTATCAGACGTACTACAAAGACCTCGTGAAGTCGAGCTACCCGACGGAAGACGACTACTGGTTGGAACGCATCCGGCGAGGTCTGGCCGCGGGGTACTCCTTCCAAGAGACCTACCTTCATTTTATGCAAGATTTTGCCGACGCCCTCGGATGCTCGGACACGGGTCCACGGTACCAACCCACCACGCGTCATGCCTTCACCCCCCGAGCCCCTCCGGCTGCATCGACGTCGCCGACGCAAACGAAGCCAACCGAAACCTCCCGACCCAGTACCTCCACGACCGGATCCACCAGTTGCAGCGCCAACTGAGTGAGACGCGAGAGGCGTGCCACGACCACGAACGGGTCCGGGGCCAGTTGCGCGATCACCTCCAGAGTCTTCGTCAGACCATGGAAGAATGGCGAGACGTCACCCAGCAACTGCAAACGCGGCTGCGTCGACGCGCCGACCAGGAAGCCGAGGAACGCCGGATGTGGCACGTGCGGTGCGATCGTTTGTTGGATCGCGTCTTGTGCGACGCCTGCAAAGAAGAGAAGGACCTAGCCTACTTTGACGAAGTCGACAGTACGTACGCGAGGGCCCGCGCGTGGACACCCGCGGACTGCCCGGAATGTAAACCCTTCAGACACTGTTTTTACGCGCCCGAACGTCTCGAGGAAGACGCGTGGCACGCGGACCCCGTGGAACCCGACCACGCGTGAACCCGCGCGTGAACTTTTTGTCAATAAAAGACGTTGTGTCCAACTCGGTGTGCATTCATTTGTTGAGACAACATCATGACAGAACTCGTGACGGGAGGTGCTCGAGGGACCGATACCCTGGCCGAACGGTTCGCGACCCAGCTGCGCATCCCTTGCCGCGTGGTGGTGGGTCCATCGCACGCCCGCGCCCAGAAAGACGTGACGCCCTTGACGGACGAGGCCCTGGAAGAAGGGTGGCGAGCCTTATGTCAAGTCCGCCCCCCGCGCGCCAACGAACGGGAGGACCGACCCGTGTGGGAACTCTTGAGCCAGAATCACCACATCGTCAAGGATGCCGACACGGTGGTGGCGTTCGGGGCCCTGGAGCAGGATGGGGTGACGGTGCACGGTGGGACCGGTTGGAGTGTGGCCTTGGCGCGTCGACAAGAAAAACCCATCTTTCTGTACGAGGTGGTGCACGACGCGTGGTATGTACTCGGTTACTTCTATTTTCCCACCACCTTCCAACGTTTCCAGCCGACCCGGACCATCGATGACTTTGACGACGACGGGATCCCGACGCTGTCGGGTCGCCTCGCCGTGGTGGGGACGCGTCACCTGGAGCAATTCCCTCACGCCGTGCAACAATTAAAGAACCTGCTGTGGCGGGCCTCGCCCTATCCCGAGGTGTATCGGACTCTGCCCGAGCTATTTGAACGTTTGTGTAAAATATGAATCAATAAAAGACAGGGTTGTATAGCGTGTGGGTTCATTTGCAATGTGGGGTGAGACGGGACGACGTTGGGTGCACTGGCGTTTGACGCGGTGGCTGTGCACCCATCTGATCGATGCGGCGGGGGTCCCGTGTCCATGGCTCGACCTGGAGGACGACGAGTCAGACCTCGAGTCCCCCATGACCGTCTTCGAGGTCTTGCTCGAGCACCCGCTGTTTCATTGGGGGCACTACGCCGCCTTCGTGACGTGGTTGGCGCGTCGGAACGCGGACCCCGAGCCCTGGTTCCACCTCGTCCATAAAACGTATCCCACCCGCGTGCCGAGCGTGGGTCGGTTGCTCTGGATGCGCGTACGATGGTGGCTCTGTCCGCCCCCGGCCCGAAGAAGAAGACGTCTCAGAAGCGACGTGCCCCCGCCTCACGAAAAAGACCCTCTCCCCAGCACGTGAGGGCTCGGTATGCGGATCCGTCGACGCCGGGCGCCTTGGGGGGAGTCCGACGGTTCGCCGACGCCCAAGGGCTGTCGCTCCGGGAGGCCCGAGCGGCCTTGGAAGGCGATCTGGCCTACACGTTGCACAAACCCCAACGCCGTCGATTTCCCACCGTGCCGGTGCTGGTGTTCAACGTGGACGAACAGTGGGTGGCGGATCTGGTGGAAGTGCAACGGTTGGCCCGGCACAACCGCGGCATCCGTTACTTGTTGACGGTGGTGGACGTCTTGTCCAAGTACGCGTGGGTCCGCCCGCTCAAGACCAAGACGGGGGCCGCGTTGGTCCGCGCCTTCGGGTCCATCTTGAAAGAAGACGGCCGACGGCCCCAAAAGTTGCAGACGGACAAGGGCAAAGAATTTTACAACCGTCCGTTTCAGACGTTGTTGAAACAGAAGGGCATTCATCATTTTTCCACGCACGGGGATGCCAAAGCGGCGGTGGTGGAACGGTTCAATCGCACGTTGAAAGGGCGCATGTACCGCTATTTCACGGCCGCCAACACGTTGCGGTTCGACGACGTGCTGCCCGCGTTGGTGAAAGGCTACAACGCCAGCCGGCATCGGAGCATCGGCCGAGCGCCTCGCGACGTGACCCCGAAGAACGAGAGGGAGGTGTGGCACGCGTTGTACGGTCGGAGACTGCAGAAGAAGAAAGCGAAGCGACCCCGCTGGAAGGTGGGCGATCGCGTGCGGTTGGGCAAACACCATCGCCCGTTCAAGAAAGGGTACTTGCCCGGGTGGACCGAAGAAGTGTTCGTGGTGCGCGCCGTGCGCCCGGGACCCGTGCCCACGTACAAGGTGGAAGAGATGGACGGCACGCCGTTGGAAGGCACGTTTTACGAGCAGGAGTTGCAGAAAGTGACGGGGGGCGACGACGCGCTGTTCCGCATCGAGAAAGTACTTAAACGCAGTGGCGAGAAGGTCTTGGTGCGTTGGAAAGGGTGGCCGAGCAAGTACGACAGTTGGGTGGCCAAGAAGGACGTGCAGACCTTGGGATGAGCGACGACGGGTTTTTCGTGACGTTGCCCAGCGATGCCAGCCGGGCCGAATTCACCGACAACACGGCGGCCTGGTTCAAGGTCCGGTTGCCGTACCCGTTGCGTCTGAAAGGCCGCGGGTGGCAAGTGGGATTGAGCAGCCTGTCCTTGCCGGACGCCCGCGTCGATCTGTACGACTTGGTGGGTCCGGACGAGTACCTGGTCTACAGCAAATGGTACATGAAGGTCAAGCGTCAGGGAGCGACGATCGAAATGCACGGAGAAAAATCAGTCCGGATGGTCGACGTTGCGTCCTTGGAATCGGTGGTGGATGGGGAGAGTTTCGTGAAAGCCATGGTCGACGTGATCGAATGCCATCGAATGGCCTCGATGCTCACGTACAGCGTGGAGTACGACCTGAAAGACGCCAACGACCAACGCTTGTACGTGCCGTTTCGGTGGGAACAACGGGGGGCCGACCGCGATCTGATCGTGGACAATACGAACGTACGCGTCGTCACCAACAGGACCCCCGTCTTCATCCTCAGTGTCAAGATGGCTCTCAAGATGGGGTGGTTGCTCGAGCCCTCCGCCGGGAAGTACAGCTTGGGTCCCAACCTGTGCATGGAGTTCCCGAACGATACGATTCCGGCCTTGACGGGCCAACGGGTGGACCTCTATGGTTCGAAGAGAAATGAGGGCGTCTTTTGGGCGATGCGGACCAACCCGTCCGGGTTCCACTACCTGGCGTTGAGCCTGAACTGTCAATGGCGGTTCCAGAACCTGAACAAGGCGTTTCGTGCGGTGGTGGGCGACCCGACGCGGACCTTGTACGTCTACTGCAATGCGGGAGGCAGCAGCATCGTGGGACGGCAAGTGACGGACCTGTTGCGCGAAGTCCAGTACCGACGTCGAGGGCGAGGCACGGTGTACTTTGAACCGTTGCACGTGCAGTACCATCCCGTGCGCAACGACGTCATGGAAGTGCTGGAAACGCAAGTGGCCGAGACGGATGGCACGTTGGTCCGGTTCGGGCAAGGCCGCACCCTGTTGACCTTGCACTTCCGACGGGACGTATAAAGCACCCTCGAGGACGCGTGGGTCGTCGACCATGGATGCCTTTTACGTGACCTTGCCCAGCGACGGGGACGATGCCGGGTTCCCCGACAACACCAACGTGGCGTTCCACACCCGCATGAGACCGCCCCTGTGGTTACGCGGCGGACGCTGGGTGGTGGGGGTGGTCCGTCTGAGCGTGCCGGACGACGACGACGCCGACGCCGAGGACGAGAGTTGGCAAGACACCTTGTTGCGCGTGTACCCGCGCGGTGCGTTGCTGGCGTACTTCTTTTCGTTCGAAGAAGACGACGACCGCATCGATCGCCCGGGCATCCGGACCGAGACGCGCATCGAGGACGTGGCCGGTCGTTGCCACGACGGGGCGTCGTTCGTGAAAGCGGTGGTGGACGATCTCCGACACAAGTACTGGAATAAGGTGCAAGTGGGGTGGAACTGGAAGGAAGGCGACAAAACCTTCGTGCCCGAGTTTCGTTGGCCCGACCCGGACACGTTGGTGATCGACAACAGCCGGGTGGTGCACGACGGGGACATTGGATTGAGCGTGCATCAAGATCTCATGCGACGGATGGGCGGCACAGACGCCCAGGGGAACGTGCCCGGACCTCGTTTGACCGTGCGGCCGACCGTCAATCCCGTGACCCTGGAGAAAGATTGGGCCGGGCAAACCCTGCCGGCCTGGGAGCTCGTCGGCAACCACGTGATCTTGTATCAACAATTCTCGTGGGAACTGAGCGGCTTGAACGACGGGTGGTTCGAAACGCTCTTCGAACGACGCCGACGACCCCGTCGGACGTCCCGACGAACGTGGTACGTGCACAGCAACGTGGGTCAGAGTCGTCGCGTGGGGACGCGATCGACCGACGTCTTGTGCGACGTGGACGGGCAGAGCACGGGGCGAGGCCGGACGCTCTTCGAACCCCGTCACGTGCAGTACGTGCCGGTGCGTCAATTCTTCTTCGACACGGTGGACGTGCGCCTGACCGACGGCGACGGGCAGCC
>BLFK01000362.1:795934-804675 GCA_014634185.1 Astreopora myriophthalma | reverse complement strand
ATGACGTCATGTCCGGTGACGTCAGACCCCTCGTCGTAGTAGCAGACCCTGCTGTTTGCCTTTACTACTCTGTTGCCCTTCTTTGGGCCTCATGCCCATATATGGACTAGACCAAAACCTCAAATTTGCATAAATCCAATATGGTGGACAGTTAATGAGATGCATCGCGCGCTGATTGGCTAGAGGGGTGTCACGTGGGCCCTATGCGGCTCTCTGATTGGCTAGGCCCTATACCGACGCCTACAGCTGCTTTGTTGTCATAACTCATAGATCTCACCGCCATTTCGTAATCCGTACTGAATCTACTTTTATAGGGAAAATTAATGTAGAGTTTTCATTCTTTGTCGGTCTTTCCTTCGAACAAGAGTTCTCTGGGCGATATGTAAGCAGCATCTATCACTTTTCTTTTCAGTCTTCTACTTCAGCTTTGAAGATGCGAACTTTACGGAAATAAAGATTGACCAGAGTACCTCCTGTCCACAAGAGAGGGTATTCTTTGGAAAACACTTCTTTCAATGCGACTTCGACCCTATCTTTACTGAAACTGTTCAAGGTTCTCAAGTGACGCTCTCTATAAACTTCGTGAACTATCACTTTCTTGTCTATAGGGACCTCTATGTTTTCTTCGTAAACAGTGTATTCCTCTTTCTTGTCTAGATGAATGGGTTCCAAACTTTCTACATTTGGAAGATATAATCTGACGCACGACATGGGTTTTTTCAAGAATTTTTCGAGAGGTTCGTTCTTGAGGGGGTTGAAATAATCGTTCTCGTCTAATACGATTTCGCTGGGAATCTTTCCTTTTACTTTTCCATCTTCGTAAAATTCGAAACTACATCCGTCGTAACTCAATATTTTAATTTTTTTCTTTTCGTCCATTCCCATATTCATCAAAGGTCCTTTTACCCTTTTCGAAGGTAGTAGATCTGGGGAACAGGATATCTTGACTTGTTCGTAAAGACCGCCTGTATCTACAACGTAAATCTTTTCATCTCCAGGTTGTCGTGTCAACACGTGTCGGACTCTTTGCGTACTAACTCCCTCCCACGTGAAGGGTAAACTGTTGCCGGTCGTGTCTGTCATTCCCACTACTTCTGCGAAATGTTGGCTCAAATAGAATCCCACCCTGTATTTCCGTCATGTCTGAGAGTGGTCGCACGCAAATCTTCGAAAAGTCTTATTTGTTTTTCGTTGTCCCCTGAAATGTCATCGTGTCCGGTCGTAATACTCACATCATTTGTGTTCTTTATTTCCTTTGCAGCGGGTTAGTCGTCAATAAATCGCATCCCTAACGAAAGGGGAAAGTTTGATTTTGTTTTGTCTAGATAGTCATAATTTTCCCAACCCCAGAGCGTGCCTGTATTGGACATATCGAAATCATCCAAAGTAATGGTTTTCATGTAATCGAAAAAACTATACTTCAGATCTGATAAATCGTCAATCTTGGTTCCAACTTTACAAACAAGCTCGTCAGACAAGCTTTTTTTCAAGAAAACCAGATTCTTTCGGGTAAACGCGAATAAGTCTCTCCCGTCCAATCCACATTTTTCTCTAGTGTTCTGTCGGCTTCGGCATCGAGCACGGCTTGGATGAGTTGGAAACCCGTTTCGTAGTGACCGTCTTTTATTTTTCCGTCACTCACGATCGTCTTTTCCTTTTTATCTTTCACTTTATACTCGAGGTTGTTTTTCTCGACATTCCAAAAACTCACTTTGTCGACTGATATTTCCCATCCTTGTTGTTGTTGTAGATCTATCTTTAAAGGTAATTGCGCTTCGAAGTGACATCTGACGGAATGATCTTGGTCGACTTTTTTTTGCTTTAGAATCGTTAGAAAATAGAGATACGAAGAAATCGTCGTCTTTACTGATCCATTCGTAACTTCTCTTACTACCGTTCATATTTTTTCTTTTTCTTTTTCTTTTTTATCCAGAAGGATAATCTGCCCACGAGACGAATTCTTCTTCTGTCTTACGTTTTAATGTTTTTCCCAAACGTGGATTCGGGGGGAGAATCACTTGTTGTAGCTCGTTTTCTACGAAACTGCCCTGTATGTCTTCTCCGTTGAGATCTGTCGCCTTATAGAGGTTGATGTGGTAATTAGGGTAATTTCTGTATCTTTTCGTCACTTCGAAGACTTCTTCAGTGAACGTTCCTCGGTAGTCTTTGGAGAATGTGGATTTTTTCGTACTGAGTCTCACTTTATCTCCTACCTTGAAATGCCATCCTTTTCTCACACGATAGCTCTGTACGGCTTTGATTCGTCTCTGCTGTACGAGATTGGACAAGATACGACCGGCGTTGTCGATGCTGACGTCTTTAGGTGCTATTCCGATGGCACTATGTTTTTTCGCGTTGTAATTTCTCACCACTAGTTCCGTCAACTCTGACGGTCTTTTGGGGTAAGATGGACTTGTATTTATAAAGGAGAGTTTGAAAAGTTCGATTGAATCTCTCCACCACACTCGATTTCAGATCGGTCGATGTGAAGAATTGTTTAATGTTCTTTTCTTTACAGTATGAGCTAAACTGTTCGTTGAAAAATTCTTTTCCCTGGTCGGATTGAAGAAGATGGGGGGAAGTGCCCGCTCGTGCCACTATTTTTTTAAAACCTTCCAACACGTGAAAAGCCGATTTGGAGAATATGACCTCTGCATCCGCTTGTCTAGAAAATATGTCAATCTTTGTCAAACAAATCTTCCCCTCTTAGAAGTACTCGGCGCGTGCAGATCGACGAGATCGATCTGCCACTGATTATTCAAACCCCCGTGTGCGAAATAAGGAACGCGAAGACTTCTCAACCGTCTGTTTCGAATGATCTGGTTGGGAGAAACGTATTCTTTTTGATACCTTTTGACTTCTGCGAGACTGATGGCGTTTCCAAAGACCGTTCTGAGATAGTCGTGTACCGCATTCGCAGAGGTCAGAGCCACAGGATGATTTTCTACGTCGAAGAATACTTCTTTTAAGATTTGGTCTTTTTGATTGGGGGTCAACGATTGAAACTTGGGTTTCGACATGACGTTCGTTCGAGAACCCAGTTGATAATGAAAGAATATAGACAGGAATCAAGTACTTTTAAAACATATATTTCATAACATGTGACATAACGCGATAATTTTTTGTCTCTTATTTTGTAATGTCTCTTATTTTGTAATGTCTCAATGTTCGATCTTTTTAGCTGTTCATTCTTCTGCATCTCCCTCGTAACCGGTCGGTTCGACTATCTTCACCCGTTTTGTCGGCGGTGGCCTTGTTTCTTGTGTTTCGTTTTCTCCATCACTTTCCATTTCACTGTCAGCTGAATCAGACTCGTAGCTTCTCTCCACTGCCTCATTCAAAGCCACTAGTCTTTCGATAAGTTGTTTATGGGATTCTTCGATGAGTTGAACATGTTGATCTTTGATCGCTTCAAAAAATGACTGGGCAATCTTCACCTTTATCCATTCTGGAATATTATCAAAAAATTCGTCAGACGCTTTCTCCCAATCTGCAAACGACATGTGTCCGAATAAATTGTTGTCCAATTCAGGATCGGTGCAAGTCTCTTTGTCTACCATCTCGGGTTCTTCCTTTCTTCAACCAGTTTGTTCTGCCTCACACGGTTGTCGTTTTCCATTTGATTTTATTTTGACGTTGGTTCGGTCTATATGTCTCTATTTCGAAATCGGATAACGCAACACCCTTGTCTATATCTTTCCCTCCACAACAGACACATGTCACGTTAGTCTTCAAGTTGACGTTGACCTCTTCGCCGTCTTCGTCATCTTTTTTCTTACAACAACACTTACAACATTTACACATTCTTCCTAAGCAGGCCAAGAAATTGACTTCAGCAAAGACACTCATTTATGAAACAGAACAAGGATAGAAGAAAACGCGAGAATAAAAACAAGTGTAAACCTTCTTTGGGTCTCAGGATTCTCACTTCACCCATTCCCTTTGCCAGACGACACATAAATGAATGACAAGACATAGGGCAAATCAATTTTAATACTATTCTTAGACACGTCAATCTCCATAATCAAAGAATAATAACTAACAGAAGAAAAGACAGACCTGTGTACAGTAAAAGTCACACAGGTCTTTTCCACTGTCAACTACTCCCATTCTTGATCCATGATTTTATTTTCATAACCAAAAGATAGTTAATAAAACAGGAACCGTTGATTTGATTTTTATTCTCTACTCGAAAATTCAGTCCTATAAAAATCAATCTTTTTCATAACCAAAAGGATAGGCGTACAGGTCGTCCCAATCGATGCGTCTCTTGTCGAACACTAGTTTGTAAGTCTTTTGGATTTCTCTGGGTTCTAAGAAAAACGGATCTGAACCGTCACCTCTCTTTATGTCGGACACAATCTTTCGTCAACCCGTTTTCGTTCTTTTCTTCGTCTTCGTCAAACTTAGATTTCCAGATCAAATCTACTAAATGTTCGAAATTAACCTTTCTCTTAGTCTCCCTGTTCAGACCGATGCCTCTCACTTTCAGACAATTCTTGACGAATTCGTTCTTCTCGTGGAAGATTTCGTAGCCGTAATTCTTCGGCCCCCCACACACGAATCTGTTTATGTAAAGATTCTCGTCTTCGAGAACGTCCGTGAGATCGCCGAGAAATTCGCCCAAGATGGGTTCGAATTCGCCTTCTTTCCAAACGTAAAAGGCACTGTCCGTGTCCATGTACAAGATTCTATCTCCTAATTTCTCTAAGAGTTCTTCGTACAAGTGAGGTCGTGCCCAACACGTGACGAAACTCGCGTGCACGAGATTTCCTTTCGTGTCGGGAGTGATGCTCGTTTCTTCCCGTTTCCCGTGAACTATCACCGTCTCGTCGTTCAACAGTCGAAAACTCTTGTTCGTGATGGAATCGTCCGTGACCCATTTCAAAAACTCGCTTCCTTTGTGAGAAACTTTGGTCATTCTCTTATCCGTCCTTCTCGCCCAGAAACCCCAACAAGAGTTCAACAACATCTTGGCGACGAGACGATAGACGGGATTTTTCTTAATCTTATCTCTGCCGAGTTCGATGCCTTCGTTTTCAAAATACTTCTTTACGTATTCGCCTTTCTTTCTTTCTTTTTCTTCTTTGGTTCCGACTTTGCAGTCGGCAGGAAAACCCGAATTTTCTTGTTTTATCTTCAGAAAAGTATTGACGAACTTGACAGAAAGATTAGAATCGCGTGCGCGATAATCCCACACTTCAAAAATCTACCGCCTTATAGATTTCGGGGGTACACCACGTGCCTTCGAAACTCCTCCCTTCCTCGGAATGTTCGCAGACAGAGGAAAAGTTTCGCTTCTCAGCGCACGATCTACATAGAACGAACATTAATTTCTCTTCTCCACTTTCATTTGCGAAGCGGTGAGGAAGGACGGGATGAATCAGTCTCTTGGGAGGTAGGATGCGACACTTCATGAGACCGAAGTAACGATCTTTGGAAAAATCAAACAGGTGGGAGGGACCCCTCGTCACCACGGGGTGACCCAAAGGAAAATCTCGGTTCTTCATCACGTAAGGATAAAGAGAGCAAAAATCGACCGCCTTGATTTTTTCGTTCTTTTCCAAATTCGCTTCTCTGTACACGCACGTTCCTTCAGTCCTACCTCCAAAGAGAGAATCTCTAGGAATGATGGGTTCTTTACAATGAGTCAAATGATTAGATATCTCTTCTAATTGTTCTATGATCTCTCCGTCATCACTCATGGCCTTTCTCCACTCACATTCCCACACATATACCACTTCGTAACCCTTATCTTTAAGAATTTCGATTCTATTCAAAGTCTGACGCCTGAGGGTTCCCATGTTGGCCCCTCCGAATAGAGAAAACCTATCGTCAGAATAACACTTCTTGCAGCCGTGAAAAGCACAACCTAGAAATTCTAAAACGGTTTTACTCTCTTCGTGATATCCGTCCACTCGATATTGCTCTCTCCACATAGATCGTCCTCTCCATTGTCTTTCCCAGAATATCTAAGTTCACCTGCATAATAGAAAATATCCTGATGAATCAACCACACTTTAGCGATCTTAGACTGTTGATGGAATTTGACGTAATTGTCTTTCGGTAAGAGACCTATCTTGAAAGGGGGGATGGTGTTTCTCCACACCAGATTGGTGAAAGAAGCGGAATTACAATTCTCGATGCCGATGTGCAATCCCCCCGTGACGTCGTGCATGACCTCCCACAATCTCAACCACGACAGACGCAACGCGTTCACGTCGTCTCTGCAGTAATCGAGTAATTCTTTTTTTGAAATCCCACTCTAAGATCTCTCCTCTCAAATATTTCTCTCCCCATTCTAAGTACCAACTCTCGAATTCTTTGTAATCGACGTCGGTCATGAATTTGGTACCAAAGAAACGAGAAGTGGGAATCACGTCTCGATAATCTTGATTCTCCGGAACGTTGAAATCGTGAGGAAAGTTTCCCTTTTTGACCGTCAACCCGAACATCTTGGGTAATTTCTTCAGAGCACAATTGAAATACTTGAAACTGTCCACGATGTGAACGCGCGTACCGAACGATATCTTCAAAGGACATTTACCGTCAAAAAATATCTTGGGATCGTCGCAGGAATTCTTGACAAAAGATTGAAGTATGAAAAAACTGTCGAATCTGGCCGTGTTGTGACCTATGATGGTGTAGTATTCATTCGAAGCGAGGAGACTCTGGTTACCCAAAAATAAAAAGTTGGCAAAATCCTCGAGAGAATTATTTCCTTCGAACACCCTTTCCACCCCATTTTCAAACTGAAACACGATCAAATTCGGCTCGAAAACGTCGATCCGTTTTTTATCATCAAAACCCTTCACACATTCCATGTCGAAGAAACAGAATTCACCTCTTTCTATCTATCCTCTCTTTGAATTTAGGGTCTCTCAATTCAAGAGGTCTCAAAAAACAAAAGTGAGATCTGAGATCGACATACTTCTGACAACAACAACATTTCGACTTGAAACACTCGTGAGTTCGCTTACTGTAAGCTTCCACACCCAGACTCACACCGCCTCTCGCCTTCAAATCTTTCCCACACGTCGCACAACAGACTAGAGTCTCACACACGCTCTGATTACCTTTGTAATAGGGGGACTTGCCCAAACTCAAGTGATTTTGAAAACACGTTTCGCTCGAAAACGAACGTAAACAACTGTCATATCTGATTTTCACACATCCCGTCTCATTCTCATTACACACGCACTTACACGCCGAACGCAAATTTCCCAAACATTTGTGACTCTTCTTACCCTGAAAAAATTGTTCGCACTTCTTACAGAATATGCCATCCTTTCCAAGTAAACTGTTCAAAGATCTTATAGGATAATAATGATTCTCCGCGAGGTAAATGTAAATGGTCTTACCGTTAGCCTTGGTATTACATTCGAGCACGATGGCATTGTGATGGTCTCTATCCAAAACACAGATGGGATGGTCTTTGAATCGAGCTAAATTAGCAATTTTGCCTACACTACCCAGAGAAACACACACACAACAATGTAGATACAGGGGCCTATAGGTCAGCGAGGACCTCAACCAGTTTATTGCACAACCACCGTCAACGTATCAGTATACGCTTAATTGTAATACTCGCCGTCGGAAAAGATCAAACTACGCAAAAAACCTAAATACGGCACCGCCGGATACGAAAACCCAAAACCACTTTGTGGGAAAAGGGAACGTATACCCCCACCTGCTGAACTCAGCTGCGGTGCCGCCAACTCTGGGGGCTGAGGTATGCAAAAATAACAAACACAAAATATCTAGAAAACAAATAACTCAAAACTAACAAAATAAAATTACGGAGCTCGAGTAAGTGCTGACCTAGACTGATTCAAAATCGTAACGAAAGACATACATATCTCACAAAGCTACCCATAATCCCTCTCACGCGGACCCAGGCCCCGGTCCGTGCCGGCAAAATAGCTATTTCTACCTATTCCGCGAAGCTACATTGTCAGAAATATCATATTTTGCCTACACTACCCAGAGAAACACACACACAACAATGTAGATAGAGGGGCCTATAGGTCAGCGAGGACCTCAAACATATAGACAGACAAAGGTAGGGCTTGAGCATGAAGATGAAAAGAAACGCGACGGTAAGAAAGTATTTAGTCACAGACCTAAGCTCTTAGAAACATTCAATCTTAAGGACACTGAATCCTTAACGTACATATCCTTAGCCGTCTTCGTTTTCCATCTTCCATGACGTTGGAAAAGCCTTTCTTTAACGCCGGAATTGGCCGCAATAGTCGCACCTCCCGATCTAGTGGAATGGGTGCTGTATTTAGAAATATCAGGAACAATCCCCTTGAAGGACGCTTTGAAGGATTCCCTGTATGTTGAGTAGGAAATATGCCTATCTGAGGAAACAAGCTTCTTCTGCTTCTTGGAAGAGGAAATCGGCCTGAAAACATATTCCGTGGAATTATCTGGTATTGCCGCCTTGGAAAGATACAACTGCAACAAGTTAACCGGACACAGATCTCCTTCTGTCTTAGCAATTACCAGTATTTCACCCTCCCTCAGCTGATCCGTCTTACTTTTGACAATGCTAATTTCCATGTGGTCACTCTTAAAGAGAATGTTGTTACGACGCAACTCGAGAATTTCGGCGCTTCTGAAGAAACCGCAAAACGAAAGGACGTACATAACGAGGCTTCTCAACTGAAGAAGATCTTCAAAATTGGTTTGACTAGCTAAGCCTTTTAAGTGGTCAGGCTCTAAAGGCTCCTTTCTGT
>BLFK01000362.1:768434-790934 GCA_014634185.1 Astreopora myriophthalma | reverse complement strand
ATCCTAGCATACGAGACATATACAAAATTAGTCCACAAATCTCTCCCCTCACATCTCTATTGTGAGAAAAGAGAGATGTGGAATAAGAAAATTTTGTAAAGATCCCGTACCTGACACATCATATAAAAGACGGTAGAAATCCTTTCTATAGGCGGTTCAAAAATGAACAGTTCCCCATCTCCATTACCTTCGAAAGAAGACGAATAAGAAGCTAATCCAACTTTTCCCGCCTCCTTATTTAATTCTCTATGAAAATAAAGCAAGAAAACTGTCAAGATGTGAGAAAAGAAAATGCGTCGAATCTCAAGACCGATGGAACGCGATCGAAACTCAAACATCAGATCTTCTCTCACCTTTTTTCAATTCCTCAGGATGTACACGATCTTGTTGATCTATAAGAAAATCTGGAAGCATGCAGGGAACTAAGTAAATCCTCGTGTTTGACTTCATATAAAAAAAGTCAAACACGAGAATCTACGTGGTTCCGTACGCACTACCTTTATCCCAGTTTTTTTCCTTAAAAACTCTCTCTATCGTAAGATCTGAAAAAGAAAATCTGTAAACCCACTAAGTTGGAGTTGAATTATAACCATCTTGGTGGTATGATGCCATCAAGATGATTATAACACAACTCCAAACTAACGGATTTACCTCTCGTCTCTCCAATCGAAAAGAGTTCTAACTTTGACTGTTCGCTCGGCTATGACCTCGATTTTATAAGGTGGAATACGATCCTATTTTTCCGGTGAAAATAACAGTTCATGCAGGAATGTTCATTCATCCCTTGCCAAAAAACGCACATGATTAGAAATCTAATCTTCGATCTTTTAATCTCACAAAAATATGTGACCCTCCTAACCTTTTATTTTTCCTAAAACATCCCATCACGTTTTCGATCCCAGAAGTCTTTATGCGTAAGTGTTATAAAATCTATGAGTACTACCCTCTTTCTATCTTCGCTCATCATCTCGTTTGATATCGAACGCATTCAAGACCGAATATGGCAACTTCTAGTAAGAAAAAGAACTTCGCTCTTGAGAAAGCTGACGACGAAGAGGAGATTAAGGAGCAGAAAAAGGCTGGAAAAAAACAGCCTAAATCTGCCGAAATAGTCAGTAGCAGTGACGAACCAGACGAAAAACCCACCACTTCGGATGAGGAATTTCTTCAAGCAGAGGGAGAAGTCACCATGGCCACTCCCAAGTCTTCTCCATTAGAACAAATGGAGATGATCTTAGCCAAAGAAGCGAAAGAAAAGAGAGAAGCGAAAAACAAGGAGAAAATCCTTGCTGCCGTCAAGAAACTGGCTTACGAGGTAAAAATGCGATGATCTATGATATTTTCTTTTAAAATCTCGTTTTCTAAAATTCTTTTTTATCACAGAACACGGAAATAGGAGGGAAAAAACAGAAGACTTTAAAGAAGTTAGAGGAAGAGGACGAGGAAGAGGAAGAGGACGAAGAAAAGGACGGAGAGGAGAAAGAACAAGCTGAGACAGATGTGGACGAAGATAAGAAGAAGGAGAACAGAAAGAAAGCTGGTGCAAAGGCTGCTGGAAAGGGAAAAGCAAAACCAAAAGTCCCCATAGAGGAAGAAGAGGAAGAAGAGGAAGAAGAAGAAGAAGGTGATGATGATGATGATGATGATGATGATTTTCTAGACGCACCTATAGAATGTCCTATTTGTAAATCTAAGATTAATACAGGGGAAAGTGATACTGGTAAACAGTGGTTAATGTGTTCGTCTGGCGATTGCAACCTTATGTGGCAAAAAGATCTCGTGAGTTGGGCACGATATCTCCAGAGAATCGAAGAATGTGTATTGCCCAAATTCAAATGTCCAAGGCCAAAAATAAGGTGTAGTGGTCATGGGCAAGCGGCCGGTTGTCTAAACTAGTGGGTCGATTTTTTTTCATCTGTAAAAATCCGGTAGGAAAAAAGACGGTGGGAAATACGATTTTTTAATGTCTGCAGATGAACCGAACAAAAAGAAAGCCGCACTATTGTGTGAACGATACATGGAGTTGAAAGAAAGGAAAAATCAAGTGTACAAGCGAAATAATCGTAAAGTAAAGTACCACATGGCAGAAATAAAAAAGAGTATGAAAGTAAAGAGAGGAAAAAGATACTAAAATAATTCTTTTTTCAGGAATGGACATAAAGGCTCTTAGAGTATCGATAAGAGGTTCACAGTCGAAAGTCCGAGAAACACGTGAAACGACAGCAAGTGTAGCACTTCAAGTAGCCCAAAGAATTTTCGAAGATAGTGACTGACCTTTTTTAATTCTTTTCAGATCTAACTTTCGAACAAGCCAGAAATAAAGCCCGATTTGAAAGATTGCGTTATCATAGTCTATCTCATCTTTCAGATTGTAGATTATACTTACTATTAGCCGTGACTGAACTGGATGTAGCACTTAATAAAATATACACTTTTGATAATCCTTTTTAAGGTAAAGATGAAGAAGACGGACTAGTTAAAGCCGTGGCCATAAGTCTGTTAGATGAAGAAGAGAACAAATATTTTGTAGTCTTTATGGAGAAACGATATTTAAAAAGATTTATCAATCTCCTTTTAAGACACAAGTCTTTTCCAACGGGTTACGACATGTTTGATAACATCTTTCATTTTAAAATCCCTAGAATTTGGCTTTACCACAGTACTCTTCCAGGATCTAAGCGAAGACGGTGAAGGACCTTTAGTATTCATCCTTAAGATTTGTAACATCTTTATCACGTTTTAAACAAAGACAACAGTCGAAGTGTGAAATGGCTAGACTATGATAAAAGAAATAGAAATGAAAGAAGTAGAAAAATCTTAGGAGATACTTTCGGAAAATTGTGAGACTCCACCCAATAGAAAAATATGGATATGACGTCGCAAGACTGATGAAAATTAACTGTTATATTTTTCTTTTTTTTATACTTTCAGTTAAAATGATTGTACGAGGTGAAGAGGGAAGTTTCCCAATTTGGATACCCTACTTTCATTTAATTAATGTTTTGTTGTTTTTTGCAAAAATACATGTTAAAATAGAGACGCCTAAACATTATTCTCCCTAGGTTTGAAGGCAAGAATTCCAATCGAAATTCATCTTGGTGATGGAAAAATGATATGGTTCAAGTTACGATTCAAAGACGTTCATATTTTTCACGCTTTGACAAAACATAAGAAGAATCAGAAGCTTGTTAAAGATTCGTTTCTAGTTTTTCATGCAGAAAAAAATAATGAATGATTTTTAGGAAATGATGTAACAGCTTTAAAATTGATTGTGAAATAAAATAAATTGAAGAGTAAAAAACTTGTCTGTTTCTTAGAAAATAAGATGGGAAGAACAAAACGTGACAATAAACGGACATACACGAGCTGTCCTCCCGTGACCCCTAACTAAAAACAAAACAGTCGGACGGGGATGAGCCGACCTCCCACGACCCCTAACCAAAAGAAAAATAAGACAAAACATAGTCGGACGGGGATGAGCCGACCTCCCACGACCCCTAACCAAAAGAAAAATAAGACAAAATATAGTCAGATGGGGATGTGCCGACCTCCCACGATACACATCCATTACCCGTGATTCGAGAAGTGTCGACAAAAAACAATTCAACGTGTACAAGTCAATCAATAGTTTAATATAGAACGGAAATGTTTTTTCCTTTTTATTTTCCAATCGACCTTTACCCTTTTTCACGTGAAAGAAAAAACGATACGTGTCGGAATAAGATAAGGATCAGACCACATAATGAGATCATGTCACAAAAATATTTTGTGCACACGATACTTTTCGCTGAAAGGAAGTCTTATTTTAAGAGATAAAAAGGGTATAAAAAACAGAAACGTATCGACATGATCGACCCAAAAGAATCGGAGGAACGGTTAAGTCTTGTTAAGAGATTGCCTACTTTCGAAGAATTGATAGCAAGTAAGTCTATCCAAAATATATCTTAAAAAATATTTTTTCCTTTTCTAATTCTATTCTTCCTTTTCTTTTACTCCAACAGAACTCGCGAGAATGGGGACGCGTTTTACTAACAGAGACGGTCTCGAATATGCGAAAATAAGTGAAATGAGTAGAGGAAACGATTTCGAAACCAAAATTCTCCAACTCAAAGAATCCGAGTATCACAGCTTTGTCAAAATTTTCGAACAGCGATTGAATGGATACCCATTTATTTTTTTATATATATTTTTTTTATTAATTTGCATTTTTATTATTAGTTACAGTTCTATTAATAGTTACATAATTAGTCCCATACTTACAATACTTACAATACTAAACGTCTAAATAAAACAACACTGGTCAAGATGCAACACTGGTCAAGATACCCATTTATTCAAAATCACATGTTGTATCCATTGGAAAACAAATCAAAAACCAAAATAGTTGGAATGATGAATATTTGGCGAGAGAGAAACGAGCCACAAACGGGTCATATGTTAGGCGTGTATTCATTCTATCTAGGTTGGCATCGTTACACTTACGAATCGAAAACCTTTGCCCATCTTGATACCATCTTGACCGACAAAGTACCCGAAAAAGAATATCAAATGGCAATCGAGCGCGACTTATTCCAGTGGGTTGTTATAGGACGAAACGCGTGTGACGAAGCCATACCGTTAGCCAAAAAAGCTGATTCAGAGCTCAAAGTAAGATTTGAACAACTTGAAAACTGGAAAAAAGGGGTGAGTGGTCAAGAGATGCTGCGCAGTGGCGACTGCAACCTCAGAGAAAGATTGATGGTAGTAGAATACAAAGTCGAAAAAGTGAAAGAACAATTTTTGGTGGACTCGGTATTCAAACACCACTGCATGCAATTACTTTTCGACATTGACGTCATCACTGAAAAATATCCTCACGGATTTTATGAGCTGAATGAGAAATTGATATGTGAAGTAAAACAAGTGTTGATGACGAAAAAAGGAGAAACAGATTTTATTTTCAAAGAGATAGATGTTATGAGCAACATCTTATCTCGCCAGTATTACCAGTGTTTTACAAAGACAAGCAACAACTGTTACAACGTGGTGGAGTGCACATTCTACCATGGCGAAAAAACAGTTCCTTACCTTATAATGTATCTTCGTCACAGACAAAGTCTAGCCCTACAGGTAGAATTTTACTGATCACATCTTGAATCGACACACAACTAGGATTAACGTAATCTTCTAAAAAGAAAGAGTTTATATTTAACATCTTTAAAAAAAGCCTGTTCTCTTAGACAGCGATATACAATGAAATAACGTTTTCCTCTCTTAATACAAAAATCTTCATTAAAATATTTAAAATCAGTCGTTTCTCTACATAATATGCATAGACAAGAATGACGCATCGGACCAGGCCACAAACATCTCTCTTTCTTCATGAACTAATCAAGACAATGTTTCACTGTTTCATCATCTAGCGAACCTTCAGACTGTCTTCTAATGGGAACGACCATGACACCACATTCACACTCTTCTAAAGCAAAATTATGATAAAAATTAATTTTTGATATTCATAATTTAGTGTCTACCGAAGTCAGATCACCAGTCGTGAAATACTCACGAAGAATCCATTTCTGGTAATAAATCTGATGAAGAGGGAGACAGCGATCGAACAAACGATGAGGAAACAGCTATGGAAAGAACTGGAGAAGAAGATCAGATAGAAACGGTACGTTTATATAGAATCAATCAGTTTTGGCGCGCTTTCTTCGCGCAATTTCTTCATCCAATAAGAAAGTAGGGATTTGTATAGTCGTTCGTAATTGGACAAGAATTTGATCCAAAGTCTCATTGTATTCTCCATGATCAATCTCTCCTTTATGTAAACTCTGTTCTAAATCGTACCGATGTTTTCCAATTTTAGAATTTTATCGTCCTTTCTGAATTGTTTCAAAGAAGAGATCAAACTCGCCTTGTCTTCAACGTGTTTCATACCAAGCTGTAGCTCGATCTGTGACAAGAAATCAAATGTCTGAAACAGAAAATCAAGGGTGTGTTTTACGTCGGTTGGAGAATATAATTTAGGCTGATCTTCTTTTGAAAATTCAAAGAAAGATGCTTATAAATATCGTTAGAAACATCGTCGTGTGATTTCTCCTCCTCATACGATCTCTTTCACTTATGCAAATTCTCGATGTCACGAAACGAAAGAGACTTACCAAAATCGAAACCGGTGACCGACATGACCTTTTTCGAAATAGGGAATAGAGAGTATTTGATCAGCCTTCGAAGATCTGTCAACAACCTGGTCTGTTGCTGTATACAATTCGAGATCTCTCCGACCCTAGCCATCACTTCAGACCTGAAATTATTTAATGCAGGTTGGTTTTTCGTAAAGATTTGAGGTTCATTGTAAAGGATGGCCATTAAAAAATACACAAATTTACCCTTATGATCTTCAAGTTCCTCACTAAGACTGTTCATTAGAGACTTCTCCTTTTTCCTTGATTTTGCCACATCTTCTTTCGTCACGATCTCCGTCACACTTTGTTGTTCGACGGGTTCTGCTTGGGTAGTTTCCAATTCGACTTGTGTTGAACTCGTGTCATCAGATCCCTTCACAGCCGTGACAACAATGTCTGGTTGGACCGTTGCCACATGATCTGTATACTTTTTGGAAGCCGTTCTTTTGACGGTTGATTTTGCCCGCGCATTTTTCTCTCTAACCGTTGAAGATTTGGAAGACTTGTTTTCCCTTGACCGATTTATCTGTTGTCTCGTTCTTTTCCTCCAAACCAGGATTGCCAAGACGTACGGAAGGTGGAGCTGAAGAAAGACATACAGAAGGTGGAGCTGAAGAAAGCTGGTCGAGCTCTGCAAGATTCTGGTGACTCGATGGAAGTGTCTCCATTGAATTCGCCTGCGAAGAGACTTCGTTCAGGAGCTGAGAGCGGAGAAGTGGATCAGTCCAAAGATGATCCGAAGAACAGCCAGGTAAGGAATGAACTAATTGATCTAGAGCTTCGATAGATCCTTCAGTATAATCAAAATTTGATAAGAATTCTAGAGCAGAAGAATCAACAGTGTATACCATCGTCACAATGAAGAGAGTCTAAATGAAATAGAGATAGAAATAGAAGGTTTAATCGACATTTATGATTGACATTCTATGATTGACACGAATCACGTGCGATGATAATTGACATTTTTTCAACGCTACTATACGAATAAGTTAATTCAAGATGTTCTTGTCTCGTGATTATCTATTCATAGCGGAAAGGGAAGAAGCACGATTAATTTTTGCATTCTTCTACTTTTCGCTTTAAATATTTAATACATAAAAGAGACTATAGATTTATGATCTAATTCTAAAATGTTAATAATGACCTCATCGTTATCTATCTATAGTAGAGAGTGAAAAGTTGGGGATTTTTCTCCCAACTTATCTCTCTCTACCTTCAGATATTTTAACGCTTAAACCGGACGTAATTGGATTTTCTCAGAATAATCTGTCTTGCGAAGGATGATGTTGGAAGATTAATTCCTGCAACAACACTTTCGCAATCAAATATTTTATTCATTGTATCAATTTTCCAATCTTAAAATATCGAATTCGATGAGTAGAATATGGAGAGATGATTCAGTATTTTTAATCATGGAGAGAGGATTGTTTTTTTACAAACCAATCTCTCTTTTCATGATCTAAAATACCGTATCCATCAACACAAACTCATATCACAAATATATCATGAAAAAGTATTATACAATATGAAAGATAAAAGATAAAAATATTGGGAGTGATGGGCCAAGCATAGCATTAAAGACTATGCCGGCTCCATCATTTCAAATATTTCATATCAATTTTACTCCTTCTCCCGTCAGATATTTAACTCATAAACAATCTCCAAGTAGAATCGAGTTTCTGAAAAAGAGAATTTTATCTTTTCTTTATCTGAAATTGGTATTGCTTGTGGGATAATGGTAAAAACGATGGAAAACAGAAAAGGGTGTTAGAATAGAGGAGACGTTTGTTTTTTATCTTTAATTGGAGATGAATACGGCAAGTTTTCATGCCATCTTCATTTCTAGCTCGAGATATTGAACTCAATCTTACATTTTCATCCTATTTTTCAGACTCTATCTTCAACAGACGAATGATGACTGATAACTGATAATCTCAGTTTTATTTTCCATTATTTTTCAGAATCTCTCTCTCAACAGGGTGAATTCAAAAGGTACAGCAGTGTGAAGATGGCAACGTGTCATGAGAGAACATACAAGAGTCTAACAAGTTATGCAAGTCTGAAACCTCTAAAGAGAATGAAGAAACCAAAATCGATTGATAAAAAAAGTCGAGCAATAAGAAGATTAACGTTTGAATCAAAATAGTATGTATCCAGTCTTACCAGAATGGTGAACAATTTAACTTTTCTATCTTCTTCTTTTCCTATAAATGAAAAAGAAATGTGTTTACGAGAGAAGGAGTCGGCAGCGACCGAATCAACATCGTCGAATCCAGCAATTTTAAGGAGTTGATCTTTAGACTTGACATACGAACCGAATAAATGGTCACACAACAGACAATTTAATTCTACACAGCCTCCTTCATACGTATCTTCCCACTTCTTTTTACAAGAAATACACAACTCTTTATACTGAAGAGCAAACAGTTATCTCTTCATAAATTCCAAACGTAGAATTAAAGTCTCATTTTCTTCGATTACTCTCTGTTTTTCAACTTGCTCCTTTTCCGATCGAGTGATCAAATCTCTATTTGCCTCCCTTAGCACTACGAATTGTTGAAGCGTCAAACAACTCATTCTCGTAAGAATATTTGCTTTCTTCAAATGATGATCTTGTATCTTCCTTTAGTAAAATACTTCTCTCGCTAATAGGAAACTGGTCTCGACTGTAGAAAGGAATAAATAAAGCACTCGCCATGACAAGACAAGTCCAAACTAAAATATCTGTCTATCAATCTCATCAGGAAATACGATCTTACATTTCTCCTAAGTACTTCAGAAATATGTTTATGTTACTTCTGTGGTCCTTAGGTGATATGTAAAAATTTCGACTCAGCATTAAGAAGAAGAAGAATAAATATATAAAAACAAAATTTATACGCTCCGAGCAAACGAAATCATCAATTCTTTTCCAATTGATGACTTCTTTTGCTCCGAGTGTGTAAATGAAAACATCAAATATTAAAAATAACGTGACAGGACCTTAGTTGTATCCTATTCCATATGACTCGGTTCAACATGGAAAAGGACTCTTTACGATTTCTTTTCTGGGTTGAACTGGGTTAAATGTGAATGAAATATCAGTCCTTCAATAAATTTTAAAATCTCACTCTCCTCGACTCATTTTGTCTATGTCATCCTTCTAATATAGGGTGAGACAGATGTGTAACATTTTTCTGTTACACAGCTCTCTCGCCTCATAATAAAAGGAAATTATTCAGACTATAACGAGGTAAAATAAAGCTCATATATAACATCACACAATGAAAACATCAACATATTCAAAATGATACTCCAGTCTTACAAAGTAAGTCTGCAGCATCATTTTAAATATATTTTCAGCAATATTCTACATACGTTAATAAAACATGGCCACCACTCTCGACCCCAAAATATCATCTCCAATTTTTTCTAAATCTCACTTTTCACCCAACTTCCGGCCCAAAAAGTCTCAAGTCCCCAAGTCTGTCGTATACTACTATTTCAAAACCCATAAGAAGACATTTCCGTAAAAAGGGAATAGCACCGTGTTGCCCTGTTGCGTGTGATTTCACTTCAGACTTTGTCAAAAACACATTTCACCGTGTAATATAGACTGGCGTTGCTTCAAACTATTTTGACGAAAATCGGGGCAAATCGCAAATATTTCAAAACGCATAACAAGACATTTCCCTAAAACGGGCATAGCACCGCCTTGCCCTGTTGCGTGTGATTTCACTTCACACTTTGTGAAAAACACATTTCACCATGTAAAATACACTGGCCCTGCTTCAAACTACTTGGCCGGGAATCGGGGAAACTAGCAAACATTTCACAACGCATAAGGAGACATTTCCCTAATACGGTCATAGAACCGCGTTGCCCTGTTGCGTGTGATTTCACTTCAGACTTTGTGTAAAAGACATTTCACCGTGTAAAATACACTGGCCTTGCTTCAAACTATTTGGCCGGGAATAGCGGCAAATCGCAAACATTTCAAAACCGATAAGAAGACATTTCCGTAAAACGGGAATAGCACCGCATTGCCCTGTTGCGTGTGATTTCACTTCAGACTTTGTGAAAAACACATTTCACCATGTAAAATACACTGGCCCTGCTTCAAACTAGTTGGCCGGGAATCGAGGCAAATAGCAATCATTTCAAAACGCATAAAGAGACATTTCCCTAAAACGGGCATAGCATCGCGTTGCCCTGTTGCGTGTGATTTCACTTCAGACTTTGTAAAAAACACATTTCACCGTGTAAAATACACAGGCGTTGCTTTAAACTATTTGGTCGGGAATCGGGGCAAATCGCAAACATTTCAAAACGCATAAGGAGACATTTCCCTAAAACGGGGATCGGACCGCGTTGGTCTGTTGCTGATCAGTTGACTTCAGAGTTTGTGAAATACAGTTTTCACCCTTTAAAATACACGTGGTTTTGTTTACACTATTCGGCCAGGAATCGGGGAAAGTCGCGGACATTTCAGAACCCATAAGAAGACGTTTCCGAAAACGGTGACACCAGTGCGTTGTCCCTGTAGCTTGCCATTTGACTGGAGACTTTATGAAATACACATTTTAAGGAAACCAACTTGTTAGGGTCGTGACATTTGCCCCCAAAATGTCAATACTGTCAAAATACGCAGTGGGGGCTATTTGGAGGGTATTCACGCAAAAGGGGAAAAAGCGTTTCGAACATTGCTAGCGAACCCTGATCGAAAATGATCATCTGGGTGACTGGAGTCCTGAGAAGGACTGTTGTTGTTGATTGACGTTTCGACAAGAACAGTCCTTCTCAGGACTCCAGTCACCCAGATGATCATTTTCAATCGACGTATGTTACTCCTGGGTTCAAACCAGTTTCTTACTGCTATCGAAACCGCATTATTAGGCATTTCAAAAGCGGACACACCAGCAACGTGCCCCCATTCTTTGTCTGCTCACTCCAAAACATGCAAAATCAACCCCCTACCAGTTACGTTTAACTTTCAGACTATTCAGGGTGAGAGAGAGCAAATTTCGCTCTTTTAACAACGCACAGGGAGATTATCCCAAAGCGGTGAAACCATCTCTTTTTCCTTGTCGTTTGCTTGCTTCAGTAATACTTTTTCAAAATAACGTAACCCCTGCTCCCTACAATTTTTCCAAGCACCCTCCGCCATGGGCTAATAAGTAAAAGCCCCCTGGTCTTTCCGCTTTTGAAGTATCTAATAATACGGTGTCGTTAGCAATGTCCGAAACGCTTTTTCCCCTTAGCTTTGGAGTGAATAGTAACTAAATGTTTCGACATTTAGCCCGTTAGTTTCTATTGCTAGAGTCGACTGGTTACTTCCTTTAAATCTGTCAAACTCAATAAAGTGCTAGGGTCCGCATGCGATCCCCCCATATACTTGGTTGTACTTGTCTTTTCGGATTTTTAAGCTTTAAATAATTTGCGTTCGTTTACTGAAACGCAGTGAATAAGAATGTAAACCTCCTTTGCTGTGCCTCACATGCGACGTTAATGAGTTTTTTTTATCGCGTTTTAATTCACTTGTGTTAACAGAACGCGCGTGTCATTTTTCAATCTGAAATTTTATTTCAGATCGATTTGTTGTAGTAAGGGTAATAAAGTGGAAAGATCGTTTTCCCCCCGAAAGAGAAAGACTGGTAGCCATGCCCTCGCTTGGAGTGTTGCACCAGTCCAGTAGAGCTTGGAATAGTGGCTGACGGCAGACTCTGCACTTAGTGAACAGGTGCTTAATTTTACGCATGGCATTCTCCACCTTACCATTGCTCTGAGGATAACGGGGGCTTGAGGTCACATGCTAGAAGTTCCACTGATCTGCAAACTTGGCGAACTCAGACGAGCTAAAACATGGCCCATTGTCGGTGACCAGCGTTGTCCGGCACTCCCCATCGGCTAAAAATTGCCATCAGACTTCTAATTACTGATTTGGATGTTTAAGCGCCAGGGAATCAAGTTCGATAAAGTTGCTAAAGTAATCGACAACCTACCAGCAGAATCCGACCCGAGTAGAAGCAGACGTCCGCAGCAACTTTGGCCCAAGGAGTAAGCGGGACTTCGTGCTGATGTAACGGCTCTTGCACTTGCTAGTCGCGATGCGTGAGGCATAAATCACATTGACCCACGAAATCCTTCATCTGGGCGCTAATTCCAGGCCAAAACATACATTCGCGAAGACGGCGAAGATGGCGCAGACATCCCACAAGGCCAATATGACTCGAATGAGCAAGTTTCATAAACTCCTTACTCCGTGAACTAGGAACAAACAGGCGTGAGCCGCGGAATATCAGTTTCGCCCGGACAATCAGCTCAAAATTGAAAGCAAAGCCGCAAGGAAGTCTCGCAATCACGAATATCGCAAGGCCAACCTTGAAGAATAGCTTGTTGAAGGCGGGAACAGACTGGACCTTGAACGGTTTCTTGTTCAATGCGGGCCAGACGAGAAGGGGACACACGTTCTCAGTATGATCTATAACTGCCAGGGATTTCACCTCCATAGAAGGTAGTGTTTCCTCAAGGTGCGCATGGCTCAACGTGTCAGCAATAAGCATGAGGAAACCCTTTTTTGCACCTGACGTCGAGGTTGTAGCGCTGAAGTCGCAAGAGCAAGCGCTCAAGTATTGCCGGAGCATCGCAGAGACTCTTCTTTAAAATCTCTTCAAAAGGCTTATGATCAGTTTCCACGTGCAAGACATCGCACCCCTAGATATACTTGTCAAACTTCTCGCAAGCAGGAACGATCGCCAAGAGCTCCATCTCGATTTGTGCATACCTGCTCCCTACTTGAGTAAGGCCTCTTGATGCAAAACTCACTGGCTGCTGAATTTGAAGCAAGGCGGCTCCCAAACCCGCGTTAGAAGCGTCGCACTGGACAGTGACCTCATCTTGCAAGCTGTAAAAGCGCAGAATAGGAGCCTACATGATGGCAGTCTTTATATCACTTTATACTCTCTCCTGAGCTTCCGACCAGACCCACTCGGCATCTTTACGGGTCAGCTGACGAAGTGGATAGGCCATATCAGATAAGCTGGGGAGAAATTTAGCCAGATAATGAACAGTTCTGTTAAAACGCAGCGACCTCTTGGCATCGGAAGGGCGTGGCATCTCAAGAACAGCTCGCACTTTCTCAGGGCGAATTTTTAGACCAGATTTTGTAGCGTAGTGACCAATCAGGGGAACTTCTTCCAAGCATAGCTGAAGTTTCTCCACTGATAGCTTGACACCGCGTTCAGAACATCGCGTTCAGAAATTTCAAGCGTCTTTGCAAGAGTCAGTTCGTTTTCTCGCAGAAGCCTCTCTCTAACTTTAATGTCATTGATCGAAACCACTCTTGACGCCATGTAACGTTTACAACTGATTTTAATCCCTACCGTAACAAAACTAATTACACATAAATTTGCCGTGACTTATATATTCAAAAAAGAAGTAAAACATTTGCACGTGCAACGCTAGTGATTCATAAGAGAATCATTACCACGGCACAATAGATATCGACACAATTACTCTACCTAAGTCTGCATTATTTTGCCTACACTGCCAGTTAAATACAGATAACAATGTAGATACACGGGAAAACACGCATGAGCCCAACAAATTGACGTGCTCTCAAATGTGTGGCTTCATAGCTCAGTTGGTAAGAGCACTGCATCGGCATCCCAGAGGTCGTGGGTTCGAATCCCGTTGGAGTCACTTGAATTTTTCAAGTGCATATAAGAGACAATTGCTTAAATTGTCCAGAAAGTGCGAGGATCATTTCTTCAGTTCAATGTAGATACAGGGGCCTATAGGTCAGCAAAGACCTCATACGCCAGTTTATTGTAAGAACGATCATCCTAAAAATAGCCGATATAATGTTAGTAATAATAGACTTTGTAATGAAAGTGAAGAATGATCATCGCAGTTAATTTTCCAATTTAAGCAATTGGAAGGAGAAGCCTGAAAAAATCAGGGCTTCAACGTTGAAGCCCTGATTTTTTCAGGCTTCTCCTTCCAATTGCTTAAATTGGAAAATTAACTGCGATGATCATTCTTCACTTTCATCTACAACCGCAGTTCATATCTGAATTATTTCATATGTACTTCACAGACTTTGTAATGGTTTCGCTCAAGTTAGAAATGAAAGCCTCGCTCCCGGGTTGTTACACGCGCGGTCGAAGACACCAAGCCAATATGGGTTTACGATTCTTTCTTTAATTGTTCCTTCGTATTCCTATTCTTGTGGCCTCAGGGCACTTATCGAAGCGGTCAACTGAAATAATTACATTAAGAAATCACCTAAATATTAGTTTTTCATAGCTAAAATGATGACAGAACTAAACGCACGTGATATCGAAAAGAACTTGAAAACAGTACAAATCTAGCGAAAATCACAAACTCTCGTAATCTTATAATCTTAAACAAAGTAAACTGATGTTTACCAACGTTCACGGGTCTTGATTTTCCTAGAGAATTTCGCTCTAACTTGTATTCTAGTTTCAACAGATCTCAAGGGGTCTTAAGTAGAACTGAAAAGCGAGCTATGATCTATACTTATCTATACTGCGGTAATCAAGGCGATAGCGTAAATCAAACCACAAAATATTTCGCAACATATTCCGATTCTAACTAAATTAATGTGACACTGCCGGATACGAAAACCCAAAACCGTTTTGTGTAGAAAAGGGAACGTATACCCCCGCCCATTGTGGTGCCGCTTACTCTGGGGGACTGAATAAATGCCGACCTGGGCTGATTTTGAAATCGCAACGGCCTACTATACATATCTTAAACTCGTACCCATAATTCCTATCACACAGCACCAATCCTCTTGTCCGTGCCGGCAAAATAACTATTTCTATCTATTTCGCTTACTTCATTGTCAGAAATACTATTTACCACTAGTCTGCAGTCCTCAGTCTGGGTTTTACACTGGCCGATTTCATAAGAGTCTTCTTGGCGTATTAAAGTTTCTGCGTTAAAAATCGAGTCTGGTAGAAAAGGCCTTGATTACAATATTGCAAGCTGAGAAATATTTCAAACGCTAAAGCTCATAAGAGAATAGGTCGGCGAGTACATTTTGCAGGTTGCAAGTTGAAAATGTAATTTAAGGGACACTGTCACCTTCACGTATGCACCGGCTTTTGTAATCGAAACTTGAAAAAATCAGCCTGTTTTTAAACACTGAAATAAAGTCTACTACTACCACCACTACTACGGCTACGACTACTAAAATAAAGAGTTTTCACTGCCATGGGGTCACAAGGATGTGTGGTTTTCCCATTGTCATGATTGGGGAGTATTTGAGATAGACACTGAACGGCTACAGCGATAACAG
The DNA here is from genome assembly GCA_014634185.1 of Astreopora myriophthalma. Classification (NCBI taxonomy): domain Eukaryota; kingdom Metazoa; phylum Cnidaria; class Anthozoa; order Scleractinia; family Acroporidae; genus Astreopora; species Astreopora myriophthalma. The sequence continues at coordinate 775,463 of BLFK01000362.1, read as the reverse complement.
ACATTTCATGACCGTCAAATTGACTTTTGTAATAACTTTGTAAAATTGTAGGCTGAATTAAGAAAATAATGAACTCACACAATAAATGAGGGCAAATAAATAAGGGCAATCAGAAGAAAATTTATAGTAAGACAAAAAAAATTGGCTGCAAAACATAACACGTCACAGTATGTGAAAAAAATATCATTATGTCAGCACTATCATGGAGAAAAAGTCCCATCAATTTTATGTGTTAGAGAAACATTTTATAATTCAGACATGTTTCATGCCTTGACCACTTTCCTAAGACTTGGGAATAATAAAGGGATTTGATCTCCAACCCCCTACATTCATCTGTTTTCCTGAACTTGAGACATACAGACACTATTCTCTCTCCAACACATGCAACAAGTTCATGTAACATTCAACCTTTGGCAGGGTTACAATAAAAACTGACCACACTAAAATGCAGGCCCCAGGCATGCATAATTGAAAGTCAAGGTTGGTTTGACCTGTACATGTATTGACTGTAAAAGAACAAATTCTCTTAATCAGAAGAAAAATAACACTGTAATCAAGATTCCTCTACAGTTCTTCATGTTTTGGCCCACTAAATTCCTCAAACGAAATGACGCCATCCTTATCCTTATCTTCATGCTCAAATATTTCAGTTAAAATGCTTTCATGGTTAGATTCATCATCACTGGTTAATCCTTGCTGTTCTTTCAGGTACTCTTTAACCTCCCCAATGCTAAGTTCATTATTCTTGTCCTTGTCAATCACCTTAAACACATTTGGTGTTGACTGTCCCTGTGTGGTTTCCTCTGCATCTCCATTGTCTCCATCTTTGATTTCCATGAGTTCAACATCAAACAAAAGATTGGCTCCTGGAGGAATTACATTCCCAGCTCCTTGATCACCATAGCCTCAAAATATAATGAGAAAGTTCTACCCATCAGTAATCAAAGGCCACAGGATCTATTTCAAAAAAACAGATTTCATTCATGTTCACAACCGATAATTTTCTATAAGCTTTAACAACAATGTCAATGGGTAACAAACACGCGGGATCCTTACAATAATTATGACGATTGTTAGAAACAATGGGCAAGTTTCAAAAGAAATTAGTAAGATGAAGGTGGGGAGACAGGATATTACATGGCCATGCGGAGATACAAATATTTTTCAACACAAGAAGAGAAATTTTGTATCTCCAAGCGACCACGTAATTTTCTTTTTATTATATAAAATCCTCACAATACAACAAAAGATGCTTTACATGTATTATTTATTTCAAAAACTAAGGTTTTTGAAATAATAATGATATCACACATGTGTGGATAAAAGTGATATCACACATGTGTGGATAGCGTTTTTATCGATTTGCTACCACTCAGTACACCACTCAATTTTGTATAACAAAAGCAGAATAAATAATAAATAAATGATTGGTATCAATAATAATAACAAGCACAGGCCACAAAAGGGTTTCTGAAAATGAAAAGGTCAGAATCCTTTGGGACACAAAGATACCAACAGATAAGACCATGGAGCAATAATAATAATAATCATAATAATTATGATGATGATGATGATGATGACGATTGAGATACAATCAGCCACATTGTGAGCGCGTGCCCGAAACTGGCGCAAAAAGAACACAAAAAGAGACATGACAATGTACCTTGCGGGAATTCATTGGGACCTGTCAGGAAAATATGGGTTTGAGCAAAATGAGAAGTGGTATGACCATGTTCCAGACAGCGTACTTGAAAATCAGAATTGCAGGATGCTGTGGGACTTCAGTGTAAGTACAGACCATGAGATGGAGGCTAGGAGACCGCATTTATTAAATATTGAAAAAAGAGAGAACAACTGCCAAATTATAAACATGGCAATTCTGGAAGATGGAAGGGTGAAAGTAAAAGAAGACGAAAATGTAGAGAAATAACCAAGACCTCGCAAGAGAAATTCCAAAGATGTGGGGCATAAGGACAAAGGTGATACCTATAGTGGTGGGGACATTGGGAACAATACTGCTGAGATTAAAAGAAAACCTGACGACCATTGGTGTGGACTCATCCATTGAACTGATTCAGAGATCTGCATTGTTCGGGATGGCAAGAATTCTAAGAAAAGTGCTGCTGGAGATGTAGACAAAAAAGGAAAGCAAAATGAAGGATGGCATGCTTCTTGGTTACCCAAGGCAACTGGTTGTTGCCTGGAGCCAATGAAAACCAGATTTAACACCTTTTATCTGATAGTATTAGTGCATAATAATAACAATAATTTAATTAAGATTTAAGTAGGTTTTTAAGAGCTACTTAGGTTTTTTAATTTTTGTTTTTATTTATTTATTTCTTTATTTATTATTTTTTTGGAGAGTTTTCCAGCGATCGGTCACGTGATTTCACCCCAATCACTGTCGCTACCTTAGGCATTCATGCGTACCTACTGCCATAATAATAATAATAATAATAATAATAATAATAATAAACAAAAACCCTTTATTAACCTATTCCAAGCAAATTGCTATTTACAAATTAGAAGTAAAGGAAAAACTATTTACAACTCATTTCCATTAAAAAGAGACTATTAAAAATTCTATAAAATTACGAATTCCATGATGCAGAGATATTAAAATCATACAATCGAATTATACTAATGACGGCTAAACCGGTGTCCATAAAACGCCCCGAATTTAAAAGCATAGAGACCGTGTATCCCAAATATCCGCACTAGCTACATTTACTTTACAGTCTAATGATTTCTCTATCCTGCTACGAAATGGCGTTCGCGAACCTCTAACGCATGCATGTACTGATCTTAAGAGTTCAAACGAAATCTGTGTCCTGAGCCAAGTGATTACTCTATGATAGGGCTCGGTATCTTTCTGAGCTATCTTGTCTGCGAGATGCTTTAAGAACCGCTGACACTCATCTCCGATTCTGCCATTGGTTCCAAACACCAAAGGCGTGAACGAACCCATTTCTACATCTAACACCCGCTGCTGATACTTGCGCTTCTTCTCTTCTTCTTGCTCCTTGAACACGTGCGATGTTGGCTTGCTCTGGTAACACTTGGAGTTGACGTGCGTAATTCTGACATCAAAAAATGCCGTAACTCCTCTTGCCCAGAACCCTCCCGCTTTGATGTCCAACCTTGCCTCAGAACTTGTAACAGCGCTCCTTAAATGAAATCGCTTGTTGTCCTGGGGTTGAAGGCGTGGTTCGATTTCGACATTATTGCAGATCTTGTCGATGAATGTCGTTAACAAGTTCTGTACACCATCATGTCTCTGCGCTACAACATCATTAGAGATGTGTTAAGTGCGTACCATGGCATCGCTAGTGGATCTCCTTGTGTGGTGCCTTCTCGAGAAAGTATTTCACCTCCCCCGCAGATAAACAGTCTAGATGGGCTTGTATATGTGTTAATAACATAGAGCGCCATTTCTTTGCACATGATCTGGGTATTGTGTAAAGCCACTGACCTATTCATTTGGTTAAAAGCATTACTAGCATCAATTAACAATATTCCATCTGTTCCTTCTTCAACAAACACTTGACTCATTGCGTGGATCGCAGCCTCCGCTCCTGCGTTATGACCAGCGCAGACTTGTAGGGGACCTGCCGCTTCTTTTATTTCCTCCTTTAAGAAACCGCTAATCGTTTTCTCCACTATTCTCCTTAGTACCTCTCCAATGCCAATTGGTCTGATTCCCGGATTCTTATCGAGCGGGATAAGCCTACAGGACGTAAACGCTTCAAGTAAGTATGGGTGGTATGATTTCCCTAGCAGATTTCTCGTGAAACAGCTAACTCTTCTCTCAGAATTCTACCCTCGGTGTTAAAGTTCTTAGAGCACAGGATTCTCTTATACAGCTCTGCGTCTATTCCAGATGGTCCGGTTGAGCCCTTGGTTTTACTTGCTGAGTTGTAGATCGATTCTTTGTCTATGAGGCCATAAGCATTTGGCGGAATGTAATCAATTGGGCCGTGTAACAAACTCTCCTCTGCGATATCAGCTGCCTCTGGGTGCTTGTCCTGTAGCCCTTGCAGGACATCTGGCGTTAGGTCGAGCAGACCGGATGAGCTCTCGTTATCTAAGAGTTTCATTGCCGCCGTCAATTTTCCTTGCAAAACCAGCTTTGAGAAGACTTTGGATATGTCTTCAACCTTCCTAGGTTTCTTGGAATTCACAAATTTCCCTTGAAAAAACCTCACTTCTTTAAGCAGCAAATCAAGATCCCCTTGTTTCCAGAGTGCTAATCGACGCTCTATTGCTTCGCTATGCTCCTTGCTTTTGGAAGTAGCGGATGGTTTTTGCAAGATCAAAGTAGGGAGCACCATGAATGCTTTAAGAGCAACCGAGTTCAAGTCGGAGTTTGAATTAAATTGCTTAACCCAGAAGGTTAATTCTTCAATAATAATAATAATAATAATAATAATAATAATAATAATAATAATAATAATAATAATAATAATAATAATAATAATAATAATAATAATAGGTTGTGTGGCCTAAAGGGCAAAACAATAAATCACAATAATATTAGTGAGTGTAAGATTTTGGCACAGAAAGTACAAGAGAAGACACCACAAAATTGCCAGGTTGGTCCACTGGAAGCTCTGTTGTAAGTATGATATATGAGCAGAAGTGAGAAATGGTATGAGCGCCAACCATAAGGGGTTGTGGAAAACGAAAGATGTAAGATATTGTGGGATATGATCATCCAGTGCAACCATGTTATCGAGGCCAGCTGGCCTGACGCTGTTGTTGTGAAGGAGAGTAGCAAGGCAATTATTGTGGACATTTCTTCACCTTGGGATCACAGAGTATGAAAAGGAAACTTTTAAGTTAAAAGATTGAGAAATATCAGGATCTGAAGAGAGAAATTGGAAAACTATGTGGGATCAGACATGGAAGTGCTACTGGTACTTGTTGGTTCACTCAGAGTAGTAAGCAGAAGGCTGGATGCATGGCTTGAGAAGCTAGGGATTACCATCAGGATGGGTTGTTGCAGAAAACAGTGTTGTTAGGAACAGCAAGGATTCTAAGGAAGGTGCTGGAAAGGTGAAGAAGAAGGAATGAAGCAACAGGCCTATGGCTTACTCCTTTGGTGTAATGTGGGTATAACATCCACCAAAGCTAAAGCGTTGTTTACATACATGCAGTAATAAGAGTAATTACCCGATCTTGTATGCAGTGTAAATAAGAGTGGACATCAGCAATTACTCCCAACTAAGATGTGCAAATAGAATAAACTACAAATATGCTGCACGTACAATACAGCTACAGAATCAATGAACCACACACATAATGGGTGCCTGTCCAAAGATTGCACAAAGTCTCTAGAAGGCATGACATGACCAGATGCTAAGACCAATCTATCACTGTCTGCTACATAAATAGGATTTTCAAGAGAGCAATAACAGGAAACCATGGTACCAGCAAAAACCACCAACTGTACGGTAAGAAAACGATAGAACCAAGATCATTTGGGAAGTACCATTCCAACTAGAGAAGCAACCAGAGATTGGAGGTAACATAATTCATATGGGTGTACTGGAAAAGAAACAAGCATGTTTTTAACATTTTTTAGTTATTGACATTTTTACAGTGTAGTCTTCTCTTCATTTTTTTAAAGTTTTGTTTGTCAGCCATGCAAGGACTGGACACCAGTTAAATTAGGCAATGACGTCAGAACGAGAGGATGGCATGGACAAAAAAAGGATCTTTACATTGTTTGCTTTGAGCCTGGATAAGGAGAAAATTTAATTCAGCCCTTGCCATTAGTTTAAGCTGAGAATTGGCCATTACAAAAGCACGTTGATATTATTTGAAGGAACAGTGTGGCAATTTGGCAAGATCAGAGGAACAACAGCTGTCAAGCCGTATAAGTACACAGGTTAAGGACTGCAAGCTGGAATCATAGACATCTATAAAATGGCTACCTTAGAGCAAATCACTGTCGTACACGATTTCCTTGGTGGATATCATAAGAAACTGAAAGATGAGCCAGAAACAATTACCGAGAATGATAGAGAAGCATAGTTTCTAATCCAGAGATGCCACAAATGGATCACAAGTCAGAATGTGGACACTGTACAAAAGTTCTATGATTATTCAACCTAAGAAAGAACTGTAAAGCAATATCAGTACTCAGTAACAAAGCCTTAGTTTGTCTCACTAATTCCCGTAAGTGAAAATGATAAGACACTTGGTTGCAAGGCGGCAGCCTCAAAGAGCTGATGCGCAAGACTGTCGTGTCTTGAGGAAAAAAATTGACTGAATATAAAGCAATGTAAGGAAATGTAACAATTATTGAAAACTTCTTACTGCAAACACACATCTTTGCCACATCTTGGCAAGAGTAATTTTACACAAATCCCCCCCAAAACACTGACGTGTCAGTCAAATCCCTGAGCACCCATCCCATCTCCCTCCCCCGGCTCACACCAGGCATTGTTGCGAGTTTGGCTCTGTATGGTGGGGAATTTGAATCAAAACAAAGCCTGCCTAGTCTGCATTTCATTATCGAGAAGGGTGACAAGCTGAAGGATTACATAATAAGCCATTTCCATGATAGTGTAATTTACTACCAAGACCAGAATACAGTACATTGAATGGCTTATAATTATTGTCAGGCAAATTTTTACCAGTTGTCTCATTCCATGGAAAGTAGAAAAATCTGCATAAGAAAGCATTTTGACAAAGCATCCTGGTCTTGGTAGTAAAACTGATGCCATCATGCAAATGGCCTATTCGTTCCCTGGGCAATCTGCTTGAGAGCCAGTCTGCAACTCCATGTGGGTTTTGGTGATGAAAAGAACAGCAGGTATATCTTGCAGGTTGCAAGTTGAAAATGTAATTACCCCTGATTGTAGACTTACCGTGACTGTTACATAGTGTTGTTACAATCTCGCAACAATATACATGTACGAATTGAAGAAGTGATCCTCACATTTTCTGGACAATTTAAGCAATTGTCTCATACATGCACTTGGAAAATTCAAGTGCAAAAAAAACAAAGATGTCATGTCAAAA
>BLFK01000362.1:748280-768424 GCA_014634185.1 Astreopora myriophthalma | reverse complement strand
TTTTTGCCAGTGTCAAAAAAAAAAAAAAAAAACAGCAGCGGGGATTTAACATGAAGGTCTTGAGAAAACGCCTTGTTTCCCAAGGTGGTGGCAGAAGAGAGAGAGGTGCATGTGTTTTTAATTCATTGTTATCCATTTGTTACTTTGGCCATCCAGGGGCAGATTATGTTAAAATCTGTCAACAAAATCATTGTTTCTATTTTCAACATTTTGTGCATGCATTAACCTTTGCACACTTTAACTTTGTATCCTTTGTTTTATTTCCATGATCAAATACCAAAGTGACCTTAACCTTTTGTTTGTATTTTTTAGCTTTGAAACGTTGGGAAATTATCATCAAATGGCTAAAATATCTAGAGGGGGCGGGGAATTTGATGCTTTTTGAAGGTCTTCCTGATGAGGTATTTGACCATAATAACTGGCAGCATCGTTGGGGAATTTGACTCAAATTTTTCTTAAAAGTTCAATGCCCCTTGGGGGGGAGGGGGGATGGGCGCTCTTGGAATTGATCGAGACATACCGTAAGGATAGCAATTATGCACCTATCAATGTTTAGATGGAGAGGGGGGAGGGGCACGGGCAAAGGTGCATCATTTTAATTTTCTTGCAATTTTTTGGTCAAATTCCCGACCCTTGGGACTGGAAAATAGTTCAAATTTGATAAAATATACACACCTGGCCCCAGTTGTTCAAATGATGGATAGCGCTATCCACCAGACAAATCACTATCCGCTGGATAACTCAATTGGTTTTGCTTGTGTTTATCCGGTCGATAGTGTACTCCGCACGGTAAAATTCAAATGGCCCCAGTCCTCTGCATGGCCATATTCAAATGTCCGCAGTATGGAGCCACATTTGTGGTCAAATTCCCAAGAGAGGGGACAGCAGAAGTGTTCAAATGCTGCACCTTTGCCCGTAACCCCCCTCTCCGTCTAAACATTGATACCTGCATTACATTATTTCGCCCCTCGTTTTCAGAATTTTATACTAAATCGGGAGAATTTGATCAAAATCGGGAGAGCGGGAGGTTACTTGACATTTGGAAAATCCTTTAGAACAGAAAACCTTTTTATCGTGATTACCTTAGTTGCGGAGCGAGGCTAAGAATAGGCTACATACTTCAGTTAGCTTAAGTTTGATTAGCAGGCTAGATTAAGCTTTATTCTCTGCACTTACCCAAATGTGCTGGAACTCTTAGCTTTCTTTTCTCTCCAACACACATGCCCTTAAGCCCTTGTTCCCAGCCTTGAATCACCATGCCTCGTCCAAGAGTAAAATCGAATGTTTGTCGCCGATTGTGGCTCGAGTCGAAAACGGATCCATCTTTTTCCAGACGACCGGTGTAATGCATGGCCAGGAGATCGCCATCTTTGGACTTTCGTTCGCACTGGCCATCTGGCGGCTTTTCGACAACTTCTATGGTTACTTCTTTCTCCTCACCTTTGGTAATAATAAAGATGAACAACAGAACAATAAGAGGCTTGAGAAACTCCATCATGCACGAGGTCTTTATTCGACGTGTCCGATCTTTTACTTTATTATCAATAATTGATTCACTGTTCGACTGACTTGCGAGAGATCGAGCACAGGTACCCCAAGCTCTGGACACATTGAAAGTGTATAACCTTTGTCTATTCTTGGTTTGCACGTCATGCTGATAAAAAAATAATTGATAAAATCGCTCACCATTCATAACATATAGTCAAGAAATTCACACATAAGAGTAATAAAGAAACAACGAGTTAAAGTCTCCGGCCTGTGCGACATACCTTACTTCGGCAATCCTCAGGCTCTTTGGTCAGCGGGTTGTCGCCAGGTACCTACCCAGGGGCTATGGGTGGATAATGGACGCCATTTTCCCACAAAATCTAGACTGCGAGCAGTCTCTCCTTCGCTCTAAAATCAGTGAGCAGAATCAACCTAACGAACGCCAAAATAGCGAGCGGCGAACCGCGAGCCGTTAGTTTCGTGGGGGCCAGTACGGGGCGTTTGCTTTTATGTAAAAAAGTCAATTAACTTTTCGGTGCGCAACGATCTTTGCATGGGCAGTCTTGAGAACCTTTGTATTGAAATACGCAAACCTCGTTCTAAATCATTTATTGTTGCTACGTGGTATAGACCACCTAATTCACTTGTTAGTATATTTTCACCTTTTGAAGAGTTGATTGGGAAATTGGATTCCCTTAATACTGAATTCTACCTTTTAGGGGATCTAAATTGCAATATGGCCGCATCCCAGTTTGATAGCGATACACGCAAATTATTAACTATCACGGATGTTTATGGTCTTCAACAACTCATAACTGAACCAACAAGAATAACCGAAACTTCTGCAACATTGATTGATTTAATTTTTACTAACTGTCCTGACAAGGTGTTATGCTCAGGTGTGCGTCATATTGGCATTAGCGATCACAGCATGGTCTATGTCTATCGAAAATTAGCCATTAATGGACAGAGTAAGGGTCACACTAATATAACCTATAGGAATTTTCGAAATTTTAACCGTGATAAATTTCGTAGCGATGTTGCATCTCAAGATTGGGATCACATAAACAATTCTTCCAATCCAAATGATATGTGGAATGAATGGAAGGAATCCTTTTTGGCTATTGTTAACAAGCACGCTCCATTGAGAACCACTCGTGTTCGCGCGCGGGGTTCCCCATGGATTACTTCTGAGCTTAAAAAACAGATGCACGATCGAGATATTTTGAAACTCAGAGCAATTAGATCAAAAAATCCTAATGATTGGGTTCACTTTAAAAGACAGCGGAACAAAGTCAATAGTGCGACTAGGCTAGCGAAGCAAGTTTATTATCAAAATATGCTAAACGAGCATAAGGGTGATTCCCGCAAAACCTGGCAGATCATCAATGAACTGTCATCCCGAAATTTCGTGGAAACGTCTGTGAAACAACTGAATGTAGATGAGCAATCAGTAACAGCTCCAGCAGAAATAGCGCACGAATTTAACCGTTATTTTGCTACCATTGGCCCGAAACTTGCTAGTGATATTCCTTCTTCAGATGGCAACAGCTATCTGAATTATCTCACTAGCACGGATAAGGAGTTTCAGTTCCGCCCAACCTCCACAAATGAAGTATTTTCACTGCTGAATAAACTGAAAAAATCAAAGGCAGTCGGCCTTGACAAAATTTCTTCTCGACTTATTCGTGAATGCGCGGATCTTATTTGCAAACCGCTGTGCTATATTTTCAATCAGTCATTAAATGTAGGTGTGTTCCCAGACGACTGGAAGTGTGCACGGGTCACTCCACTATTCAAACAAGGGGAACGTGATGACCTAAACAATTACCGCCCAATTTCCGTTATCCCGGTTATAGCCAAAGTGTTCGAAAGAATAGTTTACAACCAATTATATGCGTACCTAACAAAGCATAACGTAATATGTAAATGCCAATCTGGTTTTCGCTCTATTCATTCCACCGTCACGGCTCTACTTGGGGCTACGGATACTTGGGCTTACAACATTGACCGAGGAAAAATAAACGCTGTTGTTTTCCTAGACCTAAAAAAAGCTTTCGATACGGTTAATCACGAGATCCTTTTATCTAAATTAAATAATTACGGCATACATGGCATTTCTTACAACTGGTTTAAGTCCTATTTGGACAACCGCACTCAAAAGTGTTCCATTAATGGATCACTTTCTAAAACTTGCTCACTAAGTTGCGGCGTCCCTCAAGGGACTATTTTGGGTCCATTGTTGTTTTTGCTATATATCAATGATCTTCCAAACTGTCTAACGAATTGTGTGCCATGGATGTACGCAGATGACACCCACCTAACATATGCGGGTGACAATACAGGCGACATAGAATCAAGTCTTAACCATGATCTAGAAAATGTTAAAAAATGGTTGATAGCAAACAAACTTACCCTGAACATGACAAAAACCGAATTTATGCTGATTGGATCAAGGCAGAGGTTGTATGCTCTCACAAATCCTCCAATTCCCGAGATTAATGGTGCTCCTATCACTCAAGTTTCTGTTGCTAAATCCCTGGGCGTGCTTATTGATAATAATCTTAACTGGAGTAGCCATGTCGATAAACTGACAAAGAAAGTAGCTTCTGGAATTGGAGCCCTCAAACGTGTAAGGCATCTCGTTCCTCAGACGACATTGCGTTCTATTTATCACGCTTTACTTCAACCGCACTTTGACTACTGCAATGTCGTCTGGGGAAACTGTGGTATCACGTTACATGACAAATTACAAAAACTGCAAAATAGAGCAGCCAGAGTTTTGACCTTCTCTAATTTTGATGCAAATGCTAGCGAGCTATTCAAAATTTTAGGCTGGAAAAATCTAGTTAGCCAGCAACAAATTGCGCTGGCCACAATGGTCTATAAGTGTCTTCAGGGGCTAGCACCGGAATATCTATGTTCTAAATTTACAAACCGCGAATCTGTTTATAGTTTAAGAGACTCTGAAAGAAAGCTTAATGTTCCGTTTCCGCGGACAAATTATTATAGAAACAGCTTCAGCTATAGAGGTGCTACTGTCTGGAATAGCTTACCCCTCAAAGCGAGACAAGCAGAGTCTCTTGGGCTTTTCAAAAATCTGATTAAAGACATATTTTAGTAAGCACGGCATTCATGGAAAGCAGCTTTAGAATAAATATAGTTTAGTTGTATTTTATTGTAATCATTTTAAAATTTTACCATTTGTAATTTAGATTTTAGCATTGTTTGTAATCTTAGCTGATGATTTTACCGTGCATAAATAATAAAATATCATATCATAATCATATCAAAAGAGAAGCTGCAATGGGTTTCATACAGAATTTCTGAAGCCCGGCGCTCCGGCGAAGAAGTGTTTTGATTGGTCGGTTAATGAAGCGAGGACGCGTAATTATTGTCCAACGGTCACCAACATTCCAAACAACACTCCCGTGACCTTAGTTCGCGCCAAATAATTACTGATCCTCATAAAATCCTATAGTTTTCTCTCTGCATTACATCAACGATTTCAGCCTGAGAAGAGATACATATTCAGTCTAATCCAAGTTGCTGAGGAAAACGGAGGCGGCCCTTTTTGTCAGCAGGGAAATTACCAGAGGTATCCTGAACGAGCTAAAACGCTTAATATTGCACTGCGCTGACTGCACTGCAATATTTTTAATATTGCAGCTTGCTTGCGGCAATATTTTTAGTATTGCAGCTGGCCATGGCTTGCTATAAACCGCTTTGGTATTACCTGTTACTGTTTTCGCCCTGTAATTGTTTTAGTCAAAATTCTCGGATGCCATCGTGTATTCTAGATCTCAACTTAGAAAAATTCCTAAAATAAATAAATAAATAGACCACGAGAAGTTCTGTTCAGGGAGACGTACTTGAACGCAAACATGTTTAAATTTTACTAAATGCACACCTTGCAGTGACAAAGTTTCTTACTTATATGAAATAACAATCTTCGTACTATTAGTACTAATTACAACTGACTGATTATAATCTTCGTTCCGCTTTTCCTCAACTACTTTTTCCCCTAACCCCATTTCTACTTTTTGTTCAACATCATTATTAATCAGGTTTTCGTCCTTTTCCTTTGCATCAATTTCAACCTTCTTAGGAATCGTTCCCTGTAAGATTTCACTTGCTTTTCTTTTAAGTGTTGACGAGGTACATTTATACTCCCTAACTCCATCACATGATCGGTGACCAGTGGTTTCTACAATAACTTGTTCTGGCACTCCACCTTCGTACAATCGAGTGGCACAACTTCGCCGAAGTGAATGATTTGTGAAATGCCCCTCAAATCCTGCTTTTCGCATGACATTCTTTACTACGTTCCCTAAAGTTTCTCTTCCCATCGCTTTATTATAATACCACACATCCCCTTTTGGTTTTGGCAGTGCCCGCCTGATAAAATGCGTTGTCACTGATTTCTTTTGGCACGTGAGAAAAGTATTTCTTATACAGCTCAACTGGGCAACGCTCTACATTTGTTAAATTCTTGTATGCCCGAACAACGCTTCTTTTGATACGCAAATGGCACAATCCCCCATTATTAGTTTTACTAACATCTTTCATATACTGTAAGAATTCATGATCCGATTCGTCCCGTTGTAAAGACAACTGTGAATTTTTAAACCTCAAATTCCTGTGTTCCTGCCCAGCCCTCAGAGCAAACTGAATGCCAAAAACCCAGACCAAAGTATAGCAAAGTAGCTCCCCGTTCTCGCTGCCTAAGAACCCGTTTTCCCACAAATAGTTTTCTTGTTCCTCCGTAATAAAATTAGCCTTGTTGACAACTATACCTATTCCTTGTCCGGCTTTTTCTTTCATTTGAAAATTCAAAGCAGAATTCAAACTTCTAAATGAACAACCTGTTTTGTCAATCAAAGTTACATTTCGCTTACATTTCACACGTAAAAACGTTTGAATGCTACCTATCATTTCATATAAAGTCTTTCCTGGATACTCTTGTCCGCCTTCTTTTCTAACTTCAGCAACAAATCGGGCCAAGGCAAAATCCAACTGCTCGTCAGACATTTCACTTAGATTCTCTTCTATCAACGGTTCGCCACTGTAGCCCAGTTTAACTACCGCCTCATTTCTCTCAACCCGCCACTGATCAAAAACTTTCACTACCCAGGCCCATTTTCGACGACTTGCGTCCGATACCCAACTTTCTTCAAACTTCTCGCACTCAAAAGATGTAATTGGTCTTCTGAATCTTTGCTCTTCTGAAGAAGAAAACAAAACAAGGAAAGCGTTTTCTTAGTCGTTTAAAAATGACCGAAACAATAAAGTTAGAAGATTTAGAGATATTACCTTCAATAACAGCAGCATTCTCCGACCTCTGGCTCTGCGTTATGAAAATTGCAGATTCGTCTTCCGAAGAATCTTCCATCCAGCTTCGAAACAGGTAGTTGTACGCCACGTTATGCTTTGCAACAAACAACTCGAAATGACCAAAAACAATGCGTTATATACTATTCAAAAACTCATTAATAATTTATGAGCCTAACAGCCTATCAAGTCAGTGATAAAACGTCACGTGCATGAGCTTTATACCCGATGAAACACTCCTGGTTGGTATTCATACTATTCATATTCATAGTTCATACTGGTTGGTATTAATACTAATAAGGCATAGCTTATTTTTCTCGTATGCTAATAATTTTCCTTGCAAAGTTTAAACCATTTTTCAGACTCCAGAGGGACACGCTTTTTGTGGAATGTTTTTGAAGCTGTTCAAAAAACTCGCAGCACGTGTTTTATCGCGTCAAAAACCGATAAAACACTCCTGCTGGTTTTTTAAACATTACTGCAAATGTTTTTTCGTCATTTACATGAAATTCCGTTCACACATACATGAGAAAGAAGAAAAGTGTCTTGACAGGTATGGAAAGTCACATCATATTTACAAGGTGTTGACAAAGAGGGCAATCAAAAAGGATTACGCAATTTCTACCACCTCTATTCAATATATGCTAATTTAATTGTTGATGTACCAAAACGTCAAAGTGGAAGCGACTGAAATCGTCGACCTAATGCAGAGAGAAAACAATAGAATTTTATGAGAATCAGTAATTATAATATATAGATAATCACTTCGGCTCACAGACAGAAAAAGAACGGGGACAAGCTGTTCTCGCTCTCTTTGAAAAACGATGTTTTGCTATTTTCCAGATTTTGTTCAAAGCCTTATTTACCAAAGTTGTAAGAAGTTACCCTAGTCCCAGAGGTTTTTCTTTGTTTTCTACGGAAAACGTTTAAGCCGCGAAGCGAGACAACGAACCGCAAAGCGGTGAGGGAAGAAAGACCTCTGGTTTCGGTCGCCTCGAATCTCACTTCCATGCAGATGCCAACTGTGAAACGCTTCAAAATCATCGTTAAGAAAACATTCAATGAGAATCGTGCCATCACGTGCTCCTCAGCCACTGAACACTAAAATTTCCGGCTGACGAGCACGTGATGGCACGATTTTCATTGGTTGTTTTCTTAAAAGGAACCAATGGCGATATAACATTACTACCTCAAATTGCTGCAAACCTCCACAGAATCCAGATAAATATGTAAAATCTTATAGATCGCAACCATTTTCCAGAAAATTAACTTCAAACTTCGCACTTTTAGCCTTGCGAGTTCACGGGTGGCCGCCATCTTAGAACACGCAATGATCTATGGGATTGATGACGTTTTACGGCTCCCTGGCTCCCCAAATTTCCTTTCAGCTTTGTTGTTGTTTTGATGTCTTCATTGCACAAATGTATAGGCTTTTATCCTCGAGCCAGGCTATTCTTCTGAGGAACAGCGACAACCGGGAGATGACAACGGCGAGGAAAATGGAAGTCTACGTGAGGTCTTTACATATACCCTCCGGGGAAATAGCATGTGCGTGCTGTTTGAAATTAAAAAGTCTCGGAAAGATGACCGAAGGAAAGTTTCATTCAATTGAGTGGGTATGTACTGGAACTATGTATGATATTCTCAAAACCCAAGGTTTTGGGGATATATCATAACAAATTCTTGATACCGTTTATAGACCGCATGGTAGGACCATATTTTTAGGTTTTTATTTTTCACTGCTGTTCTAGAACGTTTTTGTCATTGCTACCCATTGACGAGCTTCGCTTTCAGTGCAGTCAGTTTGTCCCAAGTTCAGTCTGTTCTCCTTTAGCGCAGTTCCTTTCTATTCTTCAGCGCTTTACGCAGTTACCCAGCTCCAAAACAAATTTTTAAGGTTACTTCCCACCTTCGCGGGTGCCCTTCGGCAAAAAAATCGTATGCGCACCAGTTTAAATAAAACCCTAACAAACCATATATCATAAGAAAGCTTAATAAACGTACTTTATGAAAAAAATACAATTTTAGCAATGTTTTCTTTCAGGAAGTGTCAGGAGCTGGTAAGACGTGAAACGACCGAGGGTTCTATTGAATTTATTGGCTATTGGATTCCAGAGAACGAGCAAAATGGCTACACTGTCTTATTCATAAGGCATCAATCAACAAAAGCGTGTCAGGAAATTTTGATATTTAACATATTTTTCACGTGGCGTCCATTTACGCAACAGGTCTCACACATTTTTAGCTACTCCAACTTTAGATGTGGATATCTAGACAACCAATCAGAATATTGAAAAAGCCCGACACACTTTTGTTGATTGATGCTTTGTGAATAAGACTGTGCAGCCATTTTGCTCGTTCTCTGGAATCCAATAGCCAATAAATTCAATAGAACCCTCGGTCGTTTCATGCCTTACCAACTCCTGACACTTCCTGAAAGAAAACATTGCTAAAATTGTATTTTTTTCATAAAGTACGTTTATTAAGCTTTCTTATGATATATGGTTTGTTAGGGTTTTATTTAAACTGGTGCGCATACGATTTTTTTGCCGAAGGGCACCCGCGAAGGTGGGAAGTAACCTTTACCGCTTCAATTCAGTTCACCCATCCTTTTCTTCTTGCCGGCGTCCAGGCAGTTCAACAGTTACGAGTTCAGTTACTAAAGCGTGCTTAACGCTGATTTTTATGGTACCCTTTCGGTGGTTATATGGAGTGCACCGTTTATCAAGTGGTTCAGATCTGAAAATGCTGGGTATAGGTCAAAGTAAATTATTATCAAACACATTATTAACTGTATACCGCGATGCAACCAACATTTGTGTTCTTGTTCTGAAAATTCGTTATAACGAGGTTTTCGATACAACAAACCCTCCATATAACGAAGTATTAATTTCCACAGTCCTTAGTGCTTTGTTAAATCGAAGTTCCACTATATCTCGCCTATTGGTAAATTAAAAAAATAATTTGATACATGCATGCCTCACAACTGCCGCTTATTCGAGAACATTCCCGGTAAAACATCTTGGTTTACCAAACGCCTGTAAGATAGTTAAACATGAGCAATTTAACAAAAGGAGAGATTGATTTGGGGATCTTCCCCAAAATGCCGTTTTTGGCGTATTTCACAAAAGTGACGTGACAGTTCAGTACAGCGCAGGCCTGAAATATCTTAGTTCTAATCATGTTGTTTTGAGTGAGCAGTTGTCTGAATGTGGTAAAGTGAGGACCATTTTAAACAGTCACGAACCAGTAGATCAGTGAGTCAAAACGGTCAAGTTTCAGGAAAAGGTCACGCTAGTCATTCAAGTTCACAACCAGTTTTGGATTGCCCCTCAGTTGTAGAGAGCTACCAAGTTTCCATAGATGCAGTTTGCTTTCCTTTTAAGCCTGATGATTCAACGGTTTCGGTTGGCATTGCGAATTTTCAGTTTCAGGCGTTAGTAGATACAGGCGCAGCCGTTACTGCAGTGAGTGCACGGATTTGGAGGGAATGTTTAAGTCACATTTACTATGATCTGAATCCACCCACTTGCAGTGTTGTCCCAACGGTCGTGGCTGTGCACTAGCCACGTTAGGAAAATTAGTGTTGCCCTTTACGATTGATTCTCAAACTTTTCCCTTGGCAGCTCGCGTGATCCCGGATTTGATTTTTGACGTAGTTATAGGCAGGGATTTTAAAAAGTTTTGTTCCAAAGTTGATTTCGTCGAGGGGTCAATAGAATTTACACACCTGGGGAATCCTTTACCCTTCAGCTCCACCGACCGGTTGATGTTAATGACGATGATTGTAGTCCTGAGTTCGTTTTTTCGGTACATGCGGATTCTTCTTTTATGATCCCTGCGGAATGTGAAATCATTGTTATGGGCAAATTAGACGCAGCACCAAAAGAAAAGGGCGTTTGTGGTTTCGTTAAGCCAAGATCAGACCTGCCACATCGTTATTCGGGTTTTGGAGCTGTAGAGCTTGTTAAAGTCACGGAAGATGGTTTAGTGGTTTAGTACTAGTTAGGGTGGTTAACCCGTCTGCTCAGCCGGTGAAGATCATTCGTACGACAAGATTGGGTGATTTCGAAGGCGTCAGTGACGAAATCGAGACTGATCAGCTCAACAACGTCTCACAACCCAGGATTTCTGCAATCTCTGATAAAGTACACAACCCGAGAAACGTTTGCCGCACGCAGATTATTCCGAGCTTCCCGATTTGTCAGATACACTTTTGAGTAAAAATGACAGAGTTAAGTCAGTTATGAATTTGTTTAAGTCGTATTGTCATCTTTTTGCCCTTTCGGATGATCGACGTGGAAGAACGTTTCTCGTTCAACACGTAATCGACACAGGTGATGCAATGCCCATAGCAAAGGCCATATCGAACCAGTCCAGACTGTAAGCGAGAGATTGATCGCCAGGTTGAAGACATGCTCCAAAAAGGGATAATACAAGAGTCTGTGTCTCCATGGAGTTCGCCTGTAGTTTTAGTTAAGAAGAAAAATAGCTCCTACCGTTTTTGTGTTGATCTCCTCAGAAGAGTTAATTCCGTTACTAGGAAGGATAGTTTTCCTATGCCCTTAGTTGCAGATAAACTTGATGCTTTGAATGGCACGAAGTATTTTTCTACCCTCGATTAAAAATCGGGATATTCGCAAATAGAGATGCATCCCGAGTCTCGAGAAAAGACAGCGTTTGTTACCCACAATGGCCTCTATGAGTTTAATGTTATGCCGCTTGGTCTTACTAATTTTGGAGCTAGTTTTCAGCGCCTCATGGGTCATATTCTTAGAGGACTAGAGTATCGGTTTGCGTCAATCTATATTGATGACATCACAATTTTTTCCCGATCTGTTGACGAGCATTTAGCACACTTGGAATATGTTTTTAGAATATTACGCGGTGCTAATGTTAAATTGAATCCAAAGAAGTGTACCTTCGTTAAACAGAAACTTGAGTGAGTCGGGATGCATCTCTTTTTGCGAATATCCCGATCTGTTGACGAGCATTTAGCATACTTGGAATATGTTTTTAGAATATTACGCGATGCTAATGCTAAGTTGAACCCAAAGAAGTGTACCTTCGTTAAACAGAAACTTGAGTATTTGGGTCATGTTGTTTCTCCAGATGGTGTCAATCCTGATCCCAGTAAAGTGAGCAAAGAAGAGAATTTCCCGACGCCAATTAATTTGAAACAACTAAACAACTAAAGAGCTTTTTAGGTCTCACCAATTATTACAGGCGTTTTATCCAAGGTTTCTCTGGGATTGCTGGTCCCCTCAGTGCGCTCACCAAGAAAGGTGTTAAGTTTTGCTGGTCCGAGTTGTCTGCTGACGTATTTGATAAGCTGAAGCGTGCGCCGGCTTGTTTCAGCCCCTGTGTTGGCCTATCCGAACTTTAAGGAGCAATTTTTTGCTCTACGTCGATGCAAGGTCAACTGGTATAGACTTTATACTCGCCCAGAATCGGATGTTAGAGAGGAAGTCATCGCATACGATGGTAGAGGCCTTAATCAAGCAGAATGGAACTATTCAGCAAGAGAGAGAGAAGCACTCTTGCTAGTTGAGGGAATTAAGAAGTTCCAACCCTATTTGCACAATCGCAAATTTCTAGTGTGCACAGACCATAGTACTCTCCGTTGGCTTATTAATTTCAAAGATGCTACAGATCGATTAGCTAGATGGGCCTTACTTCTTCAGCAATACGACTTTGGCATAATTCATCGTCCCGGAAGAAAGAACGCCAATGCCGACAGCCTTTCAAGACGCCCATACGAAACTACCTAGTTGAGCGCACCACGGCATGAAGATCCA
Organism: Astreopora myriophthalma; assembly: GCA_014634185.1. Taxonomy (NCBI): domain Eukaryota; kingdom Metazoa; phylum Cnidaria; class Anthozoa; order Scleractinia; family Acroporidae; genus Astreopora; species Astreopora myriophthalma. The sequence goes on along the minus strand of BLFK01000362.1, from coordinate 755,807 downwards.
CAGTTAAGAAAAATCCGTGAAAGGCAAGAGCAAGATCCTGCATTAAGTGAAATGACTGATTTTCTACGCAACGATGTTTTACCTGCCAGTGATGCTAAAACACAGAATTTTTTTTCTAACAGGTGATAGTTTTTACATAGGTCAAGATGGCTTGTTGTATCATCTAGATGGTAATTTAAGCGTAGTATTCGCGATTCTTTCTCTAAACTTGTAGTGCCACAGTCAATGAAGTATGAAGTTTTGTCGAATGTCCGTAACCATCTCGCAGGTGCTCAGTTTGGTGTGCACAAGACTTTCAAGTTAATGCAAAAGTATTGGTGGCCAGGCATGTTTCAAGATGTAGAACACTGGTGCAAGTCATGCGTTGATTGTGCGATGAGAAAGTCACCGAGAAATTCCAAGAGAGCTCCTTTATTGCCATTACCCGTTGAAGGCGCTTTTGATTGAGTTGCCGTTGACGTCTTAGGACCGTTCAAAACGTCAAACAGGAAAAACCGGTACATCGTAGACCTTAGTGATTGTCTAACTCATTGGTGTGAAGCATTCCCTGTACCTAGTGTAGAAGCAAGTGTGATTGCGCGTCTTGATGAAATTATTGCTAGACATGGTGCCCCAAGAGTATTGCTTTCCGTCTGACAAAGGAACGAATTTTCTTTCCAAATTTGTAGCTGACGTTTGCAGGATTTCTCAAATCCAAAAGATAAACACTTTTAGTCATCACCCACAGACAGATGGTCTTGTCGAAAGATTTAACTAAACATTGTTTCAATCTCTTCCAATGTGCGTAGCAAAGAACCAAAAAGACTGGAATGATTTCACACCATTGATTTTGTTCGCACATCGAACTTCGATCTCAGAAGTCACCTTTTTATCGTTTGCGTGGCCTCGACGGAGCCCCGCCTCCCTGTTGACGTTAAATTTTTTCCTCCAGCTGCTGATGATCTCAGCACCAAAGTTCTTGACCATCGAAAACGCGTTGTTCAGAAAGTTGAATTGGCTCAAAATCTTGCGATAGAGAATCTACAACGTTCGCGACAGAAGACGAAGGAGTACTATGGCAATATTGAACAACCAGTCTTCGAAGTTGGACAGCGTGTTTGGGTTTATACACCAAAGACCAAGACTGGTCTGTCCAAGAAATTATTGCATAATTGGTTCGGTCCCCACAGAATTGTGGAGCAATCTTCTCCAGTTCATTACCAACTGTTTACCGAGAGCAATAAGAACGTTACCTTTGCTGTTCATGCTAATAGAAGGAAGCCGTTCGTGGATCCCACCTTAAGACCAATTGACCCGCCGATCAATGATGATCCCAGTGAGCCGTACTTGGATGAGTTAGATATTCCTCCCAATTCCCTTGATGACATCGAATCTTGTAAGGATTGCGTAGTTGTCAATATCCCGCCGGCAAGTCCACCTTTAATTGCGCAGGAGCTTTCTCAAGCGGCCAAGAGCGCCACAAATCCATCAGAGACGAGCAGTGAAGCCATCATTGACAATCAAACATTTTTTGCCTTCGAAAAAAATCCTCAAACTTTGTAAGAAAAAAGGCCAAGTTCGGTACCAAGATAAATGGGTCGGTTACCTTATAAGTCAGTCAACTAGGAAGCCTGAAGAAAATATTTTAGACACCGACTGATTGAGAATTTTGAAACCAACAGCTAGTGTAACAATTTCCCTACAACAACCAGGTTTCTCATGATACTAGTCACTAGCATAATGTAATGAGTAACCTTCTTATTTTGATTTGTTGAGTATGATGGTCGCTTTTCTCTTTTTATTTTTAAGATTTTACTACGCCCTCAGAGCAGTGCTTTTGGTTTAGTCAAGCTATGAATTCGAAAGGGAGAACCCAGCCATTGACACTAAAATTATTTTTCATTTTGGTTCTTATGGGCTTTGACCAGCTGAAAACAGTGTTTCCCAGCCGTTTAATTACCTGACAGAGGAAGTAACCTTTTATCCGGCATTGTAGTCATAGTCCGAAACCTTTAACTTTTTATGAGGATACAAAACTCTTAAACATTCACACCGTCTTGAATTTTAGTGATTTTAGGAAGCCAATGGCGATGTCGAATCGTTCTTGTTCATCCTTTAATAAGCGTTTCCTTGATCAAATGCTTGTGTCGGTGCACGGTTTCCACAAACCTTTGCGCAGGCTTTTGTCACTTCCGGGACTTACTACTTTTTTTTTCTTGTCTTATTAAAGTTACAAAGTATACCTATAGCAGCACATACACAACAAAAAACAAACAAACAAAAAAGCAATAATGAATAATTATGCATGTTTCAATAACTTATTCACCTTTGGAGTCACACTTGCTCCATTTCAAGGAGTGAGCTTGCCACTTATTTTTCCATTTAGCAGTCCTGCATTTTAATTGGTAGACTGACTTGATTCTTAGTAATAGAACATGAAAGAGGGGTTTGGAATTATTAGTCCTACAATAATGGCAAGTCACAAAAAGGTGTTCGAGGGATTCGTCCATAAGACCACAGTAGGAGCAAGCTGAGGAATCTGGTTTACCTGTTTTACCTTCTTTAAAAAGGTATTCGGCGCTAATAACTATTCAGAATCTTATATTGAAATTCTCGTGTTTTTGTGTCCTGAGCAACTTTGAAAGGCAAGCTATAAATTTCCTCCCATTCCACTGCAGACATCATTACAGCTTTCGTTATACTTCAGCTCAGCTGTAGGTTGAGTCGCAAGTCCAGAAATTACTTCCCCATAGACCCTTTTAGAGATCACCTCAGTTATCAAGACTTTTCTGGTTATCTAAGACAAGATGAATTTGGTCCTGAAGGACAAAAGAACTTTTATTCACGTACCCATTTATTTTAAGGGATTGTCGACACGGTGCAGGGATAACGTCGATTAAGGACATCAGATCAAAGACGTCTTTAGGAGAAAAATCTAACCAAATCACCTATTCTGAATAATCCCTTACTAGCCAAGCTTTGATTGAACACAGATTTACTATTGATGCAAATGAATTTGTTGTTCCAAATAACAGTATTGGATATTTCTTCATGTGACAGCTCAGGTACGCTCTTACATTTGGCTGCGGAGTTCTGCGCAAAACGCTCAAAACATTCTCTGTCAAACTTTGGAAGATTAATCGGAAGCTTTAAACCTCAAAATTACAGCATAGAATAAACTTATTCCCTACTGGTTTAAGATAGCATAGTAAAATATTGTTCTAATGACACGGTTCACTATTCGCGAGTCTCTTGCAAAACATTATTCTTTGAGTCTTAATTATAGATTCTAAGTGCGGGGCTTTTAGGCCCCCATCTTTTGCGTCGCTGATTAGGGATAAACGTTTTACTTTGTCTTTACCTTTCCTTATGAAGTCAAAAATAATCCTATTGGCCTTGGGACCACGAAGGTTTTTACAATTTGAATTCTTCCAATGATAGTCAGGTTTCTCCACCTCCAAAACTGGTATTTTGTTTTGATAGCGTCTATTATTTCTCTAAAGTTTAATCTGTTTCTCAGACGGCGAATATAAGAGAAATGGACTCCTAATATTCTTACCGCATCCTTGATCTCAATGTTTATAACTTTGATCTTGTGCAGGGTCCACACACATATTTCCCAAGATCAGAATTTCTGTTTTGGCAAAATTTATGATGAGACCTGCACAGTTTCCGAACTTTGAAATAACATCTAAAAAGTGTTTGGGAGCTCTATCGTTCCTCAGGAAAGCAGTTAGATCATCTGCAAAAATCTCGCGCTTAATTTAAATTCAATATTAGTTAGTACTTCAAGGACAATAATAAACAAATACGGAGAAAGTGGATCTCCTTGTCTCACAACTCTTTGTATCCCAAAAAGTCCAGTAGAAAAACCATTATTCATAACACTACTTGTGATATTTTGATAAAACGAAAGGCCAAAATTGAAAGCAGCCAGTGTGCTATTCAAAAGAATTTCTATTTACAGAATCAAAGGCTTTTTGAAAGTCTACTGCTAGCATCTTGCCATTGATTCCATACCTTTCTGTATATTCGAGTATGCCATGAGTGGTCCTTATTGCATCGTTGATTGTTCTTCCTTTGACGTACACGTGCTGATTATGATGAATTATTTTAGGTAGAACTGTCTGCAGTCTCCAGGCAATAGCTTTAGATCCAATCTTGACATCTACATTAATCAAGGAAATAGGTCTCCAATTGGAAAATTTTCTTTTATCTTTTGAATAAAATGATTCTTCTGTCTCCAGGTAAAGCGTTTACATTCTGGGTTTCTAACACGCCATTTATCCACTAAGTCAACATTTAAACATTTATCTTGAATTTGCTTTACAGAATCTTTCTTTGTGAGGTTACCCCCAGAGCAGTCCCAATCAGGATCGAAAGTAACATTGAAATCCCCGCCTAGTACTATTTTCCGTTCAGCGCTATCATGAAACTTCTCTATCAGTGTGTCAATGGCGCTAAAAAATTCACATTGATCTTGAACCGTGTTAGGTGCATAAATATTAACAAATAAAAAGTCTGATCTTTATACAGTGTCGTCAATCAATATGTAACGACCTTCGGTATCTAATACGGACGATTTAAGATCAAATTCTAGATCATCTTTTATTAAAATCATCACCCCACAATTGTGTTTTCCAGATAACTTCTATCTCTTTAGTGCTACAAGTTTCCTGAAGAAAAATAACGTCCGCATTTCGCTTCGTTAACCACAGAAACAGAGCTTTCTTCTTTGTAGATGAGCGAATCCCTCGAATATTTAGAGAAAGTAATTTAAATTCATCGTTATCTTTGCTCAAGGCAAAGCGTGAAGCCATTTTATTCAAACTTATTGAAACATGCATAATAAGTAGATAACACATTGCCCTTAACACCGAAACAGAATTATTTGATACACATAAAGACAATAAACGTGAGAACAATGAACAACAACCCACCCCCCCCCCCGAAAAAAAAAAACATTAAGAAGAGCAGCAAATATTCTGTATCCTTGTGCTGCCCTTGGGATTTTAAGGACCTAAGTTCCTCTTTCACCATATGCAAAGTTCGCATTCTATCAGGCGCATTTATTTACATCTCATGATCCTGCTGAGTGTCCTTTCTACAATTGTATTTTTAGTGGGTGTTAATGTATTCCTTTCGCGTCTAATTTTGTTTGTTACTTCAAGTGTTGTTAGGTCAATCGACACTCTAAGCTGTTTTCTCACCGCGGTTTTCCAGTCTGCACCATCTATTGCAACCGCTTTCAGGAATGAATCTCGGTATTTGCTCTAAGCTGAAAAGGAGAGAAATGTTCAACTGGTTAAGGAAGAAAAAATACTAATTTACATGTTGCAGGAAGTTCACTGTTCTGAAAACACGAATCCTATGTGGTCGGCAGAATAGGGCTAAAAAATTATTTTTAGCGGTCACGATAGCGCCAGGTGTGTTGTCGCTATTTTATTTAACAACTCCTTCAGTTTCAAAATTCAAAAATCCTTCTCAGATCCAAACGGTAGATTTATAATTTGCGATATAGAATCAGAAAAGAAGTACGTCACAATTGCTACAGTATACGCGCCCAATGAAGATGACCCACAATTCTTTACGAGTTTCTTTGATCATCTTATGGATTTCGAGAGCGAAGAAATTGTCGGGTCTTTCTGCAGGTACCGGAAAGCTTTGTATTTTTGGTAACTTGGGAATAGTCTTTATTTGGAGTTGTTTTGTTTCCTGTCTTTTATTTCTTTTGTTTTGGAGTTGTTTTGTTTCCTGTCTTTTATTTCTTTTCTTTTACGTAAGCTTACGTAATCTGTGCTCCGGTACTCACAGAAGCTGCCAAATTGTCACTGGTGGAGATTTCAACCTTGTTCTAAATGTAAACGTGGATTAAAAGGGTGGACTCGCTAGAACAAATAGCTATTCACAAGAAACTCTAAAGAACCTTGCAGGTCAATTTGATTTAATAGACGCGTGGAGAATAATCAACCCGGATAATCATAAATACACTTGGCATCGGAGAAGACCGGAAATTTCGTGTCGTTTAGACTCTTTTCTTGTAAGCCAAAGCCTGATGTGCAAAGTTAGGGATGCAAATACCTCAATCGGCTACAAAACTGATCACTCATTAATAGACCTCCGAGTGGCCTTTCATTCCAACTCTAGAGGTCCGTGCTTTTGGAAACTAAACACTTCTTTCCTATCTGAAATTGATTATGTTAATCAAATCCGAACTGTTATCAAGGAAACACACGACGAATATCAACATGATCACACTGTTAACGATGCTTTGCTGTGGGAAGTGCTAAAACTTAAAATAAGAGAACAATCCGATTAAAATATGCGGCGGCCAAAAAAGCAAAACTGTCTTGGCGCGAGGAAGAACTTGAGAAAGAAATCAGCCCTTTGTAAAACCAAATTGACAAAAACTTTATGAAACCAAACGACAAGGAAGAAGCTTCTGCCGCCCTTGAGGCTAAGAAGAGAGAACCGGAAAGGATTATTGAATATCGGACAAAAGGCTCAATTCTAAGGGCTCGATGCAGATGGTACAACGAAGGAGAAAAAAATACCAAATACTTTCTAAATTTAGAGAAAGGACGTTATAAGCAAGGTGCTATCACTCAATTGAAAATAGACAGCAATAAGTTTATTAATCTTAAGCCACCGTGAAGCCTTTTGTCCCAGCCTCTACACTTCCAAAATTGTCTTCCCTTGCGAAGAACGCGAAGAATGTGGTACGTTCTTTGGCGATACCCTACCGGAAAAAAAGACTAAATGAGGCGGAACAAAACAGCTGTGAAGGCCCTCTGTCAATGAATGAATGCCTGAATGCACTTAAAGACATGGACTGTAATAAGACACCGGGCTCCGACGGACCGCCTCCCGAATTCTATAAAGTTGTTTGGAACGACATTACCGACTTTTTTCTTAAATTGAAAAGTGCGTAGTTTGGTTATTTTAGTACACTGAAAGGGTGACTGGTAAACGGCCCCCCAATCAATCGAATCGTTGTCTTCAATCGAGCCGGTCAACGTACCATTTCTTCTGGCTGCTTATGGGATTCTTCCTTTTCCTTTCTACAAGCATTTTATAAATAAATATGTTTGGTTTGTTTGCCTTCAGAATGTTTTGCAAAAAAACGCCACTGCTATCCGGCCCCATCATCATTGTCATGAAGGAAGTGTTCATGGGCAGTTTTATGCAATAGCTTAATCGCTGATATTACGCCATAGAAAGAGAGAAAGCTTGGCTAATTGATATTGTAACAGCGTTTAAATTCTGTAAAATATAAGAACCTGGTTCCATTCTCCATTAGATCACTAACTTTTAGTATTCCCCGAAAGTACCAAGTTTTGTAATATTATACAACTATTCCCCGAAGGGGAGGTGAATAGTGGTGGATATATACCGAGACGCGAAGCGTCGAGGTATATATCCACCGCTCTTCACCGACCCTGAGGGGGATAGTTGTTTTAGTATTTACCAAATCAGATGGATAAAAAAACGCTTCTTCAATTTCTTCTTCTGAAACTTTCGCAAAACGACGCGCCATTTTTCTCTCCG
>BLFK01000362.1:716082-743194 GCA_014634185.1 Astreopora myriophthalma | reverse complement strand
AAAAGGGTTTTATTAGACTCGCGATATCCTTTGTAATCTGATTTTGTTAGAAAATCCAAGGGGAAAGTCGACAACGCCAAAACCATGCCTTTTTTCTTTTGTCGACAGTTCCAGAACTAGCTTTGCTCATTTGATGTACTAAAATCTGGTTATCATCATATTGACATCCCCCCTCCTCAGATCAAGAGCTTTTAGGTTTTCTTGGTTCAAGGATGGGGCTACGCGCTACGCGCTTTTATCAATTTACTGTCTTGCCATTCAGCCTTTCTTCTAGCAATGACATGTTTACCAAAATCATGGCGCCCTTTGAGCGCTATTGCGCCTCGAGGCTTTCACAATAATGGTGATTATTCAAGTGTAGCCGTACCGGCCTATGCCAAAATGATGGTTCAGGCGTGTGCCCTATATTCGCCGATTGTTCTTCACAATGTATGGCTTCTTCGACCTCTATTTAGTCTCCTTTTGTGCTTTTTATTTCTTTTGTTTGTTTTTTATTTTTATTTTTTGAGCTCAAGGCAAAACCGGGCCTGTCACCGTTAACCAGGAGCTGCTGCTAACCGTCAGACTACGCTTCCAATTTTCAACCCTTAGCTAAGTGGACATGTTTCGTCTACGGAATCGTTTATTATTTTAGATTAACGTTCATTCAAAAGTATTTAATCGTGAAATATTTGGAAACTTTCGGAAATGTCGAAAATTGACTGTTTGCCTCGACTGAAGGGGTATGATTTCCCGCGCCTACTGTTCTTCGCATGATCTGATTTGCTGAGAGGAAGTTCGAAAATTCTAAATATTTTGATCACGTGAACAATACCTGGAGTTCTTGTCTGAGACCAGAATTGGAAGGGCTTTCTTGCTTCATGCTGGAAGAAGATGGCTGACGAAGAAGCAGTGCTCAAGAAAAAGGTAGGGAAACGTCCTTCAGCTTGAATTGAGATTAAGATCTTAATGAATAGCTTTGACCTTCTCACCAGAACACACGCCTTGCGTACGCGTCTTCGAACTTCAACTGCTGTTTGTTCCGTTCATGTTTACTTGTTGTTGAGGTTATGGCTTTTATGACAATTAATTGTTTGTTTTCATGAAACGGACCACCGATCTTCGAGGGATTTTTATCGTTAGTTCCCACCAATCTCTGTTATAGCTTGCTCGACTGAGAAGAAAGTAGCCTGCTTCCGCTGTGAGCTTAATTCGCTACATACTCGAATACGGAAAGGCAGAACATTCATTTTTTTTTAATTTTGTGGCTCTTTTCATGACAACGTGAAATTGCAATCGACCCTAGGGAGCCTGGCCCATATCAGAGACCAAACGCCAAGACTATGCCACATTATTTACATCTTGTAGTGCATAACGGACGGTCTGCTGTTAAGTTTCATTGACCTTACCGATTTTTGTGTGTTTACTGCATGCGCTTAGAACTTTGCTTTTAGCATCAACATTTGTGATGAAAGTAGCTCTTGTGTAAGATTCTATCATTGAATCCGTTGAACTGGGACTCTGAGTTTTACGACTATGATCCCTCGTTGGTACGCCGGATTCTTTGTCCGCAAAGTTGTCTTTCCCGCGAGTAGGGACCGATGATACAGAGCGATGGAAAAAATATATCCAATTCGTTTTTAATCACAACAATTGTATATTCACATTCATTGGTATCTGCAGCTTACTAGATAAGATATTTTTCTTCTTGTGTTATTTTGGAATTTGTTTGTTTCCCACACTCAAATAAGAATAGCACTGGGAAATGTGGAAAGAATAACATTAATTTTTATAATTGCTGTTGAAAATGACGTCTTGTAGATGTTATGATGGTATGCAAAGCGATGTGCTTTACATTTCTTGTGTTGTCAATTCTTTCAATGGGAGTTTCAGTTCAAAGAGGGTCTTTGGTTTCCTTTATGTGAATGTTGCTTGTTATTACGAGTAAAGGATTTTCTTTTCTTATTTACACCACAGAATGCCCGTTTTAGACAACAGATAATTTACTCAAGCGAACTAATTGCTACAGTTGTTAACTTCGATGGCGATAAGAGAAATTAATGGTGATTAATTTAATGTTGTTGGGGAATCTATTAATTGACGTTATTCAAGTGTACCGAACCATAGGCAATTGGCATTGAATTTTAAATCCATTGTTTTTCATTTTTCGTGGTGGTGACTTTTCACAATTACTTAATATTGGAGATCCTCGGCCACTGTAAGGGTATTTTGCCGTCTATTCTGTAACGCATTTTAGGAACAAACGACCATTGTACTGTCCAATTTAGATGAAATACTTGTTGTCTCTTCATCTTAGCAATGAAGAGTTGTGGTTAGTGTCTGACGTTTGGCACTAAACTCTGTATTTCAACATTGCATGCATTGTGCACCCCATCTATCCACGATTTTGTTGCCTTTACAGTTAAGAAAATTATGTACAGCTCAATTGGTGTGGAAAGAAAAACAATACTATGTAATCTAGTAGTAAGCTTGTTGTTGAACTGGAACCAGTAAATGCAGTGTCTCAAACAATTCATTCAACATATGTTGTTTTTCCAGGTCATTCCAATTCTCCTTCATTACAACTAACAAAATAACATCAGGGCATCAAGTTCCTATTTTTTCCTATCTTTTGAACATCTTCCTATTTTCTCCCATTTTTCTGAAGAATTCCTATTTTTTTTTCTAATTCTCAGGCATTTTATCAATGATCAAAATACAGCTTTTATCAACAACTTATGCCCACACCTAACTTTGCCTTTTCACCTATGCCTTTTCACATTTACACCATTTGTAACTTAAGTAACCGTAAAATATAAGATAAGGAAATTTTTACGGTACTCATGTGTTTACATTTTTCTACATAATTGTCAGAAAATTTACAAAAAAGGTTAAAAATACAAAAAACCCATGGAGACTTACTTCACCTCGACATTTTTCTTACACTGTTACCACAAAGTAGTATTGATGGTACTACGTATGTATTTAATAGTTTGCCAACTGATATGGTAGTTGTATGTGTCTACTGGGATTACCTTCATAGCTTTAAAGACTGATGTCCCCAGTCCATAAATATGGCCATTTAGCCATCTACATGCTGAGCTTCAACCATTAGCTGACAGCAGTGGGTTAAAGATGGAAAAATTAATGTAATGTGTGTCTAAAGTTTCTTGTAATTTATGTGTTGTCAAGGGTTTCTGAATTAAGGTTGCTTACTACAGTTTTTCCGGGGCTTTTTTTGCCGATTCATCCACGCACGCACGAGCGATAAAATACGAGCAATAAAAACACAGTTCATCCACGCATGCACGAGCGATAAAAACACGCGAGTGTGCGCGCTAGGGGTTTTCCCAAATACTTGCGCATGCGTATTGCTATTCTTGTCCAAGGTTGAGAAAAGTCCCCTTCTGCACTAAATTTCTCTAAAACTAGCCGTACGAACTATCGTCAAAATTTCAGGAAACATAGCAAGGACCAAGACAGACCTACAAAACAAAAATTGTCAAAATCTGTAAACTAAATTTTTTTATATTCGATTTTTGACTTTTTCATTAATTATGAAAAAACTGCCTTGCAGATTTTTTTTTACTTTGTAAGGATGTTCTTTGGTAGTTAACGGTGAAACAGACAAAATTTTAGGTGTGGTCATATGGGTCAGTTTCCCGTAAAACACACGTTTCCACTTCGTTCCCAGGCCCCCTAATTGTGCACGGTCTTCCCTTTTCGTGTCCTTTTAACTTCCCAAACGGTAATTTGAAGCAGCAATGGTCTCATATAGGGGTTTTTATTTGTTATCAGAATAATGATGCAAAAAAATATAATAATAAATTTGCACTTTTATGGTATACGCAACTCTTGAACCCGTGTAAAACTGTAGTAAGCCACCTTAAGGAAAATTAGCTTTGAATTGTCATAATAATTTTTATTCTCACGTCAGCCTGTGAAATGAAGTACCCACCACATACAACCCAAATTTGCTCAGCAATATTGATGTGTTGTTATACAGATTCATGTGAGGTGGGTAAGAATCACACAGTACTGCTCAAAAGTAAGTTAGCAAGTCACAAAACTTGACTCGAGACTCGATTCTCCACCCTCGGAAATTTCACAAATCAAGTCTCAAGCTGGATTTGGCAACTCAAGAGTTGCTTGTTGCTTGACTGATCTCTTGAGAAATAAATTGGACAAGCGAGGGGCACTTGGGGGAGGGGAGTCGGATATCAAGTGCAAGTAGCTTATTTTGATGAAATACCTTTCCAGGGGGAAAAACTTTCACTCATCTGCTTGTCCAAGACAAGTACACTTTTGTGTGTGACAAGTACATTTCTTAAAGCACTCATCTGACTGGACAAGTAGATGATTTTACCTTTCAGAAAAGAAAGTTATTGTTTTCAACAGAGTTCTGAATTTCTGGAGCATTCTCTTGACTGGCTTTCCACTGTTTATTTCCATTCCCCTTCTCTCAAAGACAGAACATTTTGAAGGTTTCTGTTGTAGAAGACTAGGATCTAAATCCTATATTTGGAACATTAACATTAATAATGCTGGCCAATGGCAGACTCGCTCGTAACACAAGAAGCAAATGAAAGTCAAATAATATTGTTTGTTTATCATAATTTTATGGTAGGCTGTGTGAGCGGGCAAGATGAAGCAAATTCTGTGCTCTGATTGCCTACCTGAACAGGCAAGATGAGCCAATCTTGCCTGCTTAGGACTGGCTGTTTTTGCTCCTGTGCAAGAAAATAATTGTGTCAAGCGGACTTACAAAGTTTGTAACTTTTTTACAATGTTAGCAATGGAGTTGCGAAAGGCAGCAGAGGACAGTAAAGCAAAGAGAAATTTAATACAGACAAGTTTCGTGAATTTTTTTTGCAACAGAAACCGGAAAGTACAAAAATTAAACCAAAAACTGATGTGACATCGAAGTGGGTTTGTCTTAAAGAAATCCTTTATTGACCAGGCTTGTTCAGTCAAGATGGCTGGATATTGACCTCGTTGGTTGAGCCTCATGCTTAGTAATTAATGCATATTTAGTGACTGAACAAGGTGGTTAGCATTGAACTTCACTGCATCTACACTACATGTACTCTGGCTTCAATGTGAAGCGACAGTAGTGTAGATGCAGAACGTTTTAGGGTCAAAGAAGTAATATGGTACATGTACTCTCATTGTGGTTGTTTTGCACGGTTAACATTAGTATTCCAACTCAAACTATACAAAAAAGGGAAAACACTGATTTCATCATTCCAGTCATTTTGGTAAAAGATTACAAGATGCTGTAACACCATCATTCCACGTGGTGGCATGATGTCAGTGAATCCACTTCAGATGTTGACAATCAGTGATAAAAGAAACCTGACATGACCAAAGAGGAAAACTCCAACAATCAAAAGTTACAAGGATGCTCGAGTTTGCAAGTTCCAGGCAACATGAAAAAATGTATTGCCATGGATTGAATTTGATCTGTAGCCATTGTTTGCAATTGTAATACCCCTAGACCAGAGACTGTGCAAATCAGTCTTTCAAGGCGTGTAAGCCTTTCAGTCAGAAGACAGTTACGTTGTAATTCATTTTTTGGATGAGTGAATTTTGGTTTTGAGATGACCAAGATTTGAGTTTCACTTATCCAGTGTACGAGTGGAATGAGAAACGTTTTTTGCCGTTTTCCTCAAACGATCTGTTGTTGCCCAGAATTCAGTTGCATTTAAAGGTGATATAGACTACGAGCAGTAAAGTTGTCTTTATTTGCATGAGGCAGTTGCATCATGCAAATGTTTCAACTTTTGCTTGACGTATGCATTCATTCGAAAAATGTTTTGAAAGATCGCCTTCTTTATTTATTGCTATAGTTTCCCCTCAATGTAGTGGAACAGATCAAACCTTCCAGCCATATTTACACTGAGTGATCATTAATTAATTTAGGTTGCCCTTTATAACATTCTGTTGCAGCTAGTTTTTGATTCTACGAGCACTGATCCCTTTCAGTTGGATGCAGTCTTGCACCCACAGCTTTATTTGTGATGTATGCAACCTATTTTGCAGGTGTTATGCACGTGCCTTGTTTGTTTAGCTTACATGTACTTAGTCTGTTATTTTGGGATTACATTATTTTATGTTGCTTTCCTTACTACACTTGCTGGGAACTCTGCTCACTCTGTGGGTGGCTCCTCCTGAAATGCTCCTAGAATTTAATGAAGCTGAAACAAATTTTGGAATTGCATGCATTTTAGGCATCTAAGCAACAATCAGTAAAATTTTGCAATCTGTCCTCTTTAAATCGTGTGACAATGCACGCGCTAGCTTGGCGGTCCCTTTGCTGGTTCCCTTCTCAGATCAATTCAAATTTATGAATATTCCAGAGCTCCTCTTTTCTCGATCCTCGATCCTCGCGTCTCAAAACTTGAAAGTCTCAACCTTTGAGACACAAGAATCAAGTTTCAAGGATCAAGTTGGGACTGTCAACTTAATTTTAAGCAGTACTGTACTCTGAGCTTAAAATAATTATAAAGCTACAGCACAACTTGTAAATAAATGTAGTTTCTGGGCTTTCGATAGAAGTTATTGAGTCACTGGCTACTTGGCCAATTATTTTGGTCAACAAATACGTTAAAAAATATAACTCTCAACATGCGCATATATGACATGGGCATACACCTGCCACAAATTGGTTTTATTGAAAGCTCTGTAGTGTTCTTTAAAGCTGCTCCTGCATCCAGATACTGGTGCTGGGTTAAAACTTAATGCACATGTGCTTCAATATTTATTAGTGTGGACTTAAAAATTTGACAACTACAGTACAGACTTCAACAATAGATGAGCACTGGAAGTGGACTGGCAGGAAGTAGGCGCACCATTATTTTCCTATCATCATCACCAACTACAGTGAGTGGTGGGTGACTTTTGTGTAGTCCAGACTACACAAACCCACAGACTTCAGTTGTAAGTTGTGAATGTGCACATGCGTAATGAACAACTTATCACAGTCTGCCGGAGAGTGGCGGAATTTTGGTGTAAGCTCCTTGGGTAACCTGGCTATGTAAGTGGAATGTGTTGGTTAGCTGTCATGCTGAAAGGGAGTTTCACATGACTGTACTGTGTTGCCCTGAGTAGGGTCCACATTAAAAAACCTTGTTCAAAATTGAGGGCATATTTTTTTGGAAAGGATTCATTCCTTCTCTTTCTAAGTGTTTCTGTGATCGTCAAAGTGAACTCAACAGTCTTGAAACTTGATCAAAACTTGAGGTGAGCCGATATTGTTTAACATATTTACATGTAGCATTTAGAATCAAACACATGTTGTACAAGGTGAAAGTGAAACTTATTTTGGTTCAAAATAGTGTAGAAAAATGTAATTTTGGACACTTATTTCTTACACTGGTGCAGATATGGCAGCTTGTGGCATGTTTCAGAATGGAATGTTGTGGTTTGCTGAAGGTAACTGCTGAAGTAAATGTAAATATGAAGTAACTTTCTGACTTTTGATCTCATTGTGAGAACTTTTGCACTAGTGTTAAAAGAACACATCAAAATCACTCATGTGAATTCCATATAAAAAACTAGCATTTATTTTAAGAAATGAAAGGGTGGGAACATGCTCAAGATGATTAGCTCAAAAGACCATTTTAAGGAATTTTCCACTGTCATCAAATAGCCATCATTATACTAAAGCTTCTGATTTCAATTTGAAAGCATGTACATGTATACATGTAGATAATACATCTCCTTCTGTGGCTGATGAAGGAACTCCTTCACAGTGAGACTGAAAACAGAGCACCAATGACAGTGCAAAATATGACAAATTACATGCAGACTGTGGGCTAGAAATGTATCTCTCTGTTGAAAGAATTAGAACACTAAACCACAAAAAAGTTAAGTTTGATTTTCACGTATGTTGACAAGAGTATTTTAAAGGAATTGAAACATCATATGTCAACTGCAGACCTCCACATCTGTATCATGTATCAGGTAGAATGTTATCTTTGAGTGGAGATGCTGAGGAAACTGGAGGACCATCAGACCAGTGAACTGTAGCATGTTCATCTGCTGATAATGTTAATCGAGTATCATTATTAGAAGTGAGGCAATCAGAATTACCAGAACTTCATTTAGGAGGATGTGGTACTGTAACTGCTTCTCTATGACCTGTCTCACAACAGCTTTATCGCAATCCTAATGTGCATATCTGCAGTCTTAAAATTCAGTATCTCAGAGAGCAATCAAGAAAGCAACAATATTTGATTAATAATTGGCTGATGCACTTGTAATTCCAGCAAATTATAAGTAGTCATCTGAATTTAGCAATTCATATAGCAACAATAGATTGTTTTCACTCATGTGACCAGTGGCCATATTGATTCAATGAAACAAAAGAAAGTATTTGCATAAAAATAGAGTTCAATTCCCAGAGGGTTAGCCTTGTACACCAATATGGCCGCTGTTCCTTTGTTTTGGTCCACCAACATGGCCGCGGCGATGTCACGTGAAAACAATCTATAAATAATTTTATGTACCTTGTGAGCAAACATGGGCTGATGCAATTGTAATTCCAGCAAATTATAAGTACACTGTAGTCAGCTGAATTTAGCAATTCATATAGCTTAAAGAAATTAATGCTTATTTTGTTCCAGTTACTGTTATTCATCCAGTTAATGCGATAACAGAAGGCAGAAATGTACATGTTGTTGTTTGAATTTATTATTAATTTAAATTTTTTAAACCAGTTTTTTATTTTTCATTGAGCATATGTTAATGAATGCAAGACAATGGAAACTACAAGTAAAACTTGTTTAAAATTTTGGAAACCAGAAATGCATTTAAACTACAACCTTTGCATTGGGCACTTACAATGCATGTACTATAGATAAAATTTATTATGTTTTCAAGTTTCCTTTATCTCCACAAAGCAATTGCGATATACTGTACACAAATAAAACAAGCACTTTAAAGGAAATGTGGAGGTTTGTAAATGAAAACCCACAGGGTTAAAATGTGTTCACACACCTAATCTAACATTGAATACAATATTTTGTTAATGAAATGTAATTTTAAGTGGCGGAAATGCATTGGAAACTGCAGAAGCTAATAGTTTTGCGGAATTGACAGAACATAAGATCACAGTTTAGATGCATGCAATATACAGGTGTAATTGTAACCACGAAATATGGAAACTGTAGAACTTTCATGAGAATACATGAAAAATAAGAGCTGATCCTGAGTTAAAAAAACAAAACAAAAACAAGACACCTCATAGGCGTTTACTGAGCTGCCTGCAAATAGAGATTAGTACACTAGTACAATGTGCGTTAGCCTGTTCCACTGGCATTCAGTTGGTAAATACACAGGTGTTGATGTGCTTTCCTACATGAGTTATGCAAGCACTAAAAAAAAGGCAAGGGAAAAGCTGTAAAATAATCGTACCTGGTTTAGAGAGCATTGGGTTAAACTAAAAGTTGATAATTACCATCCATGAACCACCTGTAACAATCAGACGAAACAGTCATAATATTATTTATGTCAACTTCCGTATAAAGCCTTAATACAATCACAGAGTAAATCATAGCTAGAGATACAGGAAAAAAAGAGCTGGTTCTGTTTATATTGATCCCAGTAAAACGATACAGGCACATTATAATGTATAATTATTAAAATTTACTATTGGGCTAGTCTTATCGACCCTTTGGATGAATCTTGTGCAAAGGGCCGAGCTGCGCTCTTCCAGGGTGGTCAGACCTGTTGTTGAGAGACTGAGCTCGTAAGAAATTCCAGGCAGGATTATTGCAAGAGCGTGCTTTTGGACCTTCTCCAGGGCGTTAGCGAGATAGCACGGAAGGTGTGCAAATGCAGCGCATGCGTACTCAACAACAGATCTGATCATCAGCGAGCAGTATGCAAGGACAAGATCCTATGTGGCGACGCCGCTTTTCTTTAGCACCCTTATGGCATAGAGACGCCTATCAGCTTTCCTGATTACGGCATCGCAGTGTACCGACCAGGTGAAGTCCTGCGATATATGGACCCCAAGCAGCTTGAAAGACTCGACACGGCTGACAGCTAAACCCCCGATGCTGATGGGTTGCCACACGCAGCTGTCGTACATCAGGAAGCTAATAGACATCTCCTTGCACTTAGCTGGATTAAGGCGCATGTTGCAATCGTGTGCGTAAGATTGAATATCCTTAATTACGTATCCTAGCAGTGATGGGGAATTCCGTGGTATGATTTCTAGGACGGTTAAATCATCCACAAACTTTGCCCTTGGGGCCCAACTAGAGACCAAGTCGTTGACCATGACTGAGAACAAAATTGGGCCAAGTTTTGTACCTTGGGGAATACCTCCATTCAGAGACCGTAAAGATGAAGTAGGGTCACCTATGCGCGTTATTTGTGTTCGGCCTTGTAGGAACGCAGCTACCCACCTCAGTAAAGCAGCGTGTATGTTCAACTTCGAAAGCTTTTGGAGGAGAATGTGGTGGTCTATAAGATCAAACGCCTTCCGAAAGTCTGCGAAAAAGAATCTAATTGCACAGCCACCGCGATCTAATGCTTCTAGTGCCAAGTGTAATAAATAAACTATGGCCTGTTCAGTCGAACGTGGACAGCCATACATGAGAATATAACTATATACACACAAAAAAGCATAAATATCACATTTAGAAATATATAATCAGTAAATTCTTGAAACTTGAAAATTGTCATCTTTAAATAATTTCATGACAGTTAAGATAAGCTTTCGCTGGAGTTCTCAGGACAGAAAGTTAATACTAAGATTATGCAGTAAATTTATTGCATTGTAGAAGCTTCTTTTTAAACTACTGGAGAAAGGAATAGGCAGTGTATATGGGGTGGAACAGGCCATTAAATTCCCAGCAAACAGTTGAAATTTCTCAGCTGTCAGCCATCACAAACCCTAGTTATGGGAATGCCACATTCGTGACCTGGCTCATAGTTTTAGAGCCCTTTGAGCTCTTTACAACTTTGTATGAGACAACTAAAGAGAAAATCAAGTGGAATTTTCATTTGGTTTGTTTTATTATTTGCAACTGGGATTCCTTAAAAGGTAGCCCAAATAATAAAACATCTTTGTTTTTTTGGTGCAGCAAAATGCACAATGCAAACCCCGTGGCAGCGATTTCTTTGGCTAAAGCAAGTGTGACATCACTAGAAACCATACATTTTGACCTCCCTCTTATCCCCATCATCTGACTTTATTCAGTATTGCACCAGAGCTTTTATTGTTTTGGATGGACGTTGTTCACATTGCTTTCCTCTTGTGACTCCCAAAATGCATACAAATGCTCACACTGTTCACGGTAGACCCATGTTTATACCAACCCCGCAGACTCAGTGGCCCGCGAACTTAAAGAGAAATGCCAAGAGAACTCAATAGAGTGCATGAAAGCAAATGAAACTCAACAGAAGCTTCCAGTTTTATAGTTTTTTTTCAGTTGTAGTGTTCTGTCGTTGGTGCAAATGGGCACCTTGATTGAGTTTTAATTTTTATTGCTAAGGTGTTGCGTGCATGGTTGTAGCTCTTAACTGTTCTAGTTACAAAACATTTTCTATTCTCAACAGTCTGCAATACGCACTTTAGACTTGATGACTGTGATGTGGTTGATAAAGTTGCTCAATTATGTGTAATTGGTAATGTTCAGTGATAATAAAAACTAGATTTCAATGATTTACTTCCCTCGTGGTACTAGGAACCACGTGGACCTGTGCATCAATGCTGACATGACTGAGAATCAAGCAGAACTACCGAGAATCAGTAGAAAAATCACTTATCTTGCTCAAATTTATTTAAGTTAAAATGAACCAACATGTTACAGGCTTAACCATATTACTGGGTGTTGACTTGCTCATAAACAAGGTCAAGTATATGCCTACTGTATTTAAGAAAAAAGGAATTTCCAGTGGTATATTCACAACTATTGGTGATTTTGCTTGAATCTTGTGTCTTGACCCAAACTCAATACACATAATTATGCATGGTGATCCTAATAACAACACATATTACCTCTTTTAAAGTAATGAAATATCTCCTATGGCTAACTCGCATGTTTCATTAGAATTTTATAAACAGAGGCAAGTGGCCATTAAATTCTGTGTCTCCAAGTTAAAATTATGATCATGAAATAGCTGCCTTAATGTGAGAAATGAAAATGCATTAAAAAAAATTAATACAGTGTACAGCTACTTTGGCACAAGGTATCTCAAATAAATGCCTACAGAGCATGTTCTTTTCAATAGTTGTCCTTGCCCTTGTTTCATGATACAGCATCAACAACTGTAGTCACTGAACCTTTAAGCACAGGGTGCCCAGACAGTCTGCATGAAACCCTTGATAATTTTATAGTAAATGTATGAGATTTACCAAATGTTTCATCCTATAATGACACTTTGCCAAATGTGCGTATAGATCAATGCAACATAAACTTTAAAATTAATTACTTCATCTGACATGTTCCGTTGTCCTTTTGCCACTCGCTTGCTTTTTGCCACTCGCACAACCCAAGCCTGGTGAGTGGCAAAAATGCATTTGTCCCCCTCTCGGTTCGTATTTTGAACTGGTGATTGTTCATCGGCATCCAATCAGAAGGAGGTGGTCAACAGGACCATTTGTTTCTGGTGCATGACAATGGTGCTACAAATTTTGACCGCTTGAAAAGCATGCGATTTTGGTTATCCTCCAGGGCTAGTTCCGAGTTGTTTAGATATATTTTTGATTGAAAGGCACGACAAGAAGTGCGAGTCTTTCTGCCTTTCTGCCGCATGGTTTGAAAGCTGAGCAGTAAGATTTTATGGCAAAAAAAATTGCGTCGGCACTGGGGCAGTTGAAAATCAGTTTTTATAGAGTGATAGTCAACGGTGATTTCAAAATCCTTCAAGACACAGCTTCTGAGACAAAAGGACAACAAAACATGACAGACAAGGTAGCTTAATGTTTATTTGGCATTGATCCATGCACACATTTGGCAAGACATCCCTACAGGTCATCACTCTTAGTAAATCTCGTACGTTTACTATGAAATTATCAATGGTTTCACAGAGATTGTCTGGGTGACCTGTGCTTTAAGTACCTGGGCTTGGCTCAAAGCTCTCAAGAAAACTCACATTTGTTGTGTGGCCAAACTCAGCTGACAGGTCAAACAGTTTCCCAACAGAGCTGTATCTGGAATGTTACAAAAGTTGTATTGGTTTAGGTGTACTAGGCTGTACCTGTTGAGACAAGACTGCAACCTTGATTTTGGGCTGTATGTGGACCAAGATCATCTTCCTTTTAAGATAGAGGAAATTTACTTTTTGATACTAGTAGCACTTGAAACCCTGTTATACATGTAGTATAAGGTTTGGAAATGAACTTCATATAATTATTGTACTCCCAATATTAAAATCATTTTTATTGGTACCCTGGAGCTGGGTCTGCATTACATAAATGTCACATGTATAGTGTGCAATACCTGTAATTTAAAATGTCGGGCAAGTTACAATAATATTAAGTTCAAATAAATAGTTTTTAAAAGCTGATTGTCTTTGCATGTTCATATTTCGTAAAGATCTTCTTACTGGCTTTATGCTCCCGCTGTTCTAGATACAATAATGATTTTTGCTGTTATCACACTGATTTACTTTTCGCCTGTAGTTGGAGGACACCACAGACTTTGAAGAAAGGCGTGCCATCAGACAGCAACTTCGAAACTTGAGAAAGAAGAAACTTGATGCTTTAGAATCAAGCCCATCATTGAATGACCGACCAAGGAGAAGAGAAAGAGTGAAGAAAGAAGAGCAAACCAGTGTGACAACAAAGACCAACACAAAAGATGATTCCTCAATAATTCCAATAACTCAAGAAAAAATAGAGGTGAATTCTTTACATACTGTGACTACTGATGGACCTGCTGAAAATGGTACTGAAAATGGTACTGGAGATAGACATGGAGGAAAAGCTTTTGCTGAAGATGATAGTTGTGCACCTGATGAACAAACAAGCAATCATGAAATGGAACTTGGTGTCCAGATTAATGGGGACAACAAAAATGACCAGGATAGTGGGCCCAAACAAGTGGTCTCTGTACCCCAGGAACAGTCAGCAGAATGTGACACAGTGAGTGAATCTTCTCAAGTAGCAGACAAGGAAGAGGAGGAGGTCAATAAAGAGGCTCAATTGGATGAAGTTCAGCTAACAGCAGAAGTAGTCACAACAATAGAAGATGTTGATGTGCTGGAAAAGCTGGTAAGATATATTATTGATTGCTAAATTTGAAATAGGATGGTATTAAGTGCTGATTTTACAGTGTATATAAGAACACAGAAATGATGCTTGCACTTATCTGGGTGTGAGTATCTGATTGCCGGTAAAAAAGCCTGAAAAAAATCAGGGCTTTAATGGAAATTGAACCCTTTATCTCCATGGTACCAGTGCAACACTCTACTAACTGAGCCATGAGCTAAATTTGTTGGCAGCAGGCCAGTTTGTTGGGCTTACAGTACATGTACAATGTATGTGTTCCTGTAAACGTTAGGACCAGTGGTAATGAAATGGGATGTCATGAAGTGCAGATTATAAATTAATAGAATGATGAAATGACCCTCACACTTAGGCTTACAGGGTTGTACTTGGAATTTTGAACAGATGGAAGAATATTTTCAATAGGTGGGATTAATTTAAGTGAAAAAGTCAAACTGCTTGGCTCACATTTTATTTTTAGCAGCACAAAGCTGATCATAACCAGGAATTTTTTTAGGAATGGCTGGTGATTTTTTTTCTTGCTGCTGGCTTTTGTCTACATCACTGGGCTTACATTGTACAATACGATACTGTCTCATTAATTCCTCCTGCCTGGCTTTTCAGACTTAATTTATGAAATAATTATAAAGCAATCTTTGCTGATGTCTACACTGACATTAATTTTTTGCTCATTAGCATACAAGTTAACTCTTAAAAGGGCTTGCTGTTGATACAAAATAATAATTATATGAAGTTTAATAGTTGAAAGGGCTCGTGAACCTGAGCAATCTGTACAATTTTCAGCTCTTTGACAGCATTATCTAACGAAATAACAACCATCAAAAACTACAAAATTTCTGGGTGGCAAGAACATAGAGTCACATTCTCTGTAAATTTTCAAATTAATTTTAGAAGGGAATTTCGCCGAAACTATTCAAACTTTCAGAGATGACAAATCTATTTTTCATTCAATATTCAGGGATATTAGCTTGATTTTGAGAATGACAAGCAAACGATGTACGCCCATGAGGCAAAAAATGTAAACAAGGATTCCCCCATAATGTATATAATTACATGCAACATCAAAAATGATAATGAACAATCGTGATTTGTATGCACTAACTTACTGCTTACAATCTAATAATAATAATGGTAACAGTCATACATGTAAATACATACATGTAAATAGTAAAATTATTCCAATTTGTCATACCTCCCTTTTTGGCCTTTCATGAACTCGCTCAGTGACATATAGCATTGCTAGTGAACTGGGTGATGTTGAAAGTCTTGAGGGCATGGATGAAAAAATGTGCTCAGTTTGGCAAAAGGGTACATTTAGGTCATCAGACAGTACCACTCAGTACACAATGGCGAATTATCTCTCCCATTATTGTTTGAATTACTTTCAGCTTAAAGAAGTTCCCCTCAGTGAATATGCATTGCGGAAGGTGATACGGCTGCAAATAAGGCAACTAAGAGTTAAGAAAGGTTAGTGCATGACCGCACTCACGATAATTATAGTTATTATTAATCTCTGGGTTGCAGTCATCTTTTTAAGTGCAGCATGAAGATAAGCGAACCAAAACATGCAAAAAATGTGCATACACAGAATGCTGCAATTTGGGTAGCAATCTGACAGATTGCTGTACTTTTGCGCAGAAAATTAATTGATTGGTTGGTTGATTGAGCCTGCTGTCCTGTTGCTTCCTTGGCTAAGGCCTTTGCATTGTGTCCTTGCACCCAGCTCTAAGCAGGGCAAAAGTGTGGGTTAGTTTACTAGAGTTCAGTCACAAGGAAATCTTTCTAACATTGTCTTGTTTGAAACC
Source organism: Astreopora myriophthalma (assembly GCA_014634185.1). Taxonomy (NCBI): domain Eukaryota; kingdom Metazoa; phylum Cnidaria; class Anthozoa; order Scleractinia; family Acroporidae; genus Astreopora; species Astreopora myriophthalma. The sequence goes on along the minus strand of BLFK01000362.1, from coordinate 727,165 downwards.
GTTTTCTATGCAGTATTCTAAACTTCTTTCTCCACTCATTTCCATTGGTGATTACAGAATACTGTTAGTTTGGTTGATTAGAGGACAGATAACTACTTGATCTTTCCCTTTCTATTGTGTTAATCAAACTAACATCAGTTTGATTGAGTCTTTTAGTAATAGATCTGTGCATGATGTTTGTGGTAAGGATGTAGAAGATGCACTTTTGACTTTTGTTAAGGTGATTCGCCAGTGTGTATGGCTGCTGTTCCTGCTCCCCCCTCCTGCTCTGCCCCCTCCTCCCTTCCCCTCCTCCTCTCCCCTTCTCCTCTCCCCTCCTCCTCTCAACTCCTTCCCTCCCCTCCTCTCCCCCCTTTGTCCTCTCCCCCTTCCCCTGCCTCTCCCTGGCCCCTGGTTGTTACTGCCAATGTTGATTCAATGTTACTGCCAATGTTGATCCTCTCAGCATTATTTTGATTTTCACTTGATTTAACTTTGTGTTGTTAGTAGTCTTAAATGCAGTTTAGCTGTTATTAGACAAATTTTGAATGCAGTAAAACTGCATTTTGCATAATTTTAAGATACTGTATTTACTCAATTATATGCCTCCTCGATTAAATGCCCCAGGTGGAAGCAAAAGTACCAATAAACACAGCCCTAAAATAAACGCCATACCCAATCAGAAGAATGTGCAGCATTCACTCTAGGATTGTAAGAAAAACACAAGTACACAGTACAAGTCGGTAATCTAAACCAGCCTTTTATTTTCCTGTATAACAATGTTTTTAAGTTCGAAGCCAGGCAATTATGACTCTATCTCGCCAAAAAAGTGAGACATCAGAACTTTAAACACATTTCTCTTTTAAATGATATTTACAGATGATGTAGCGTAACTGTTATGAGTGATTTAAGAAATGTGACTTTGAAATTAACACCGCCCTTTAATTGAGTAAATATGGTAATGCTATTTTTTTTAATTACTTTGTTCTGATTCACAAATGTCTAAACTGCAGCATCACAAAAACATCCTAAAGGAACCATGAGAGTCAGTGCTGAGGCTTCCACACCTCAGGGAATTAGGTTAGTGAACAATTGAATTAACACACCTTTGTTTCCACTAACATTTTTATTAACAGAAACAAGCAAAGGGAATGAAAATTTGTTGCTTTTGGATAAAAACATAGAAGCCAAAGAAGATATTAAATTACCAGGATATGATTGCATGGAATATGGTACACCCTCAAGAAACAAGCCAAATGAGAATTCAAAGGTAGAGTTGCATACATCTGAATCTGAAAATTTGAATTCTGAAACAACAAGTGATGGATCCGAAGACCTTGAAGCATTGAATGAGATGAAGTCCAATGTAGACATTGAATGGGGGTCAGAAAAAAGTGAGAGTGATTTTGATGCAGATGATGCTTCAACACGATCCAGTGTAACATCAGAGGGTGCCTATGAACCTTATGACTGCAGAAAACGACCCCCAATACCACCAAGACCATCAAAGACTTCTAGTGCTAGCCCAGAGGCAGAGTTGACAGGGGATTTCAAAAGTAGAATTCTTGGTAAACCTGCTAGTCCTCCCCCAAGAGATCTGTCTAGAAAGGGAAAATCTGAACTGGAGCAGGTGGACTTTCGAGGACAGCTGAAGAAGACTGGCTTAAGAGCTGATAAAGACCTGACAGCACAAGGGAAAAAGAAGCAGCAGATTCGTGAAGGCGACTTTCATGTACAGCTGAAGTCAACAGGTGTCGACACTTCAAGAAACCTATCAGCATTGAAAAATGTGTGTAAGAAAAAGGAAGGACCTACACAGGTTGATTTCAGAGGACAGCTAAAAAAGACACAGGATGAAAGTTCAAAATCAAAGCTGGTTCCACCGCGCCCACCACCACCACACTTGACCAAGCAATCAGAAATTGGGGTTTCAGCATTGACATCCCTGGCCAAAAGTGAGAAAGCAAAACCTCCATCTAAAGAGGATGGCAAGGCAGCTGAAAGTTCTGCCAAAGAAGTTCGAAAAATTTCCAGTGCAGAGTTGTTTAATATGCTGCACAAACCAGTTGAAACCTCCAAAGAAGGCTATCTTGTCCAAAGGGGCCTCAAAAAGGCAGAAGCATCAAAAATCAATGCCCAGAAGTTCAGTACTGCATCATTCAACACTTGTAGCGAGGATGAGAAATTTAAGGCTCGAATGGCATGGAGGAAGGAAAGATCAGAGAAACAGTTTCTTCCAGGGAAGGGTTCTAAAGATGAAAGGAAAGTGTCAGCTGGTGTAGAGACCAAAGATTTCCAGACTATTCTAAAAAAAGCTGGAATCCATCATTCAAAACTGTTGGAAAGAAGCACAGGTCAGGAGACCCAGAGGCAGTCATCTACTGATGCCGTTACACGGTATGTGTGGATTCCATCATATTGAATTTACTTTATGTAATGTGTCTTGGGTTGTGTTGTGTAGCACTGTTTTCTGCTGTTCCTAACTTACTAACCAAATATTAAATTAAACATAAAATTCTATCCTATTGATTTTCAATTTTCTCTCTTTTACTCAAACTCTAGAGAACCTGACTTCAAGTGTGTCTGGCATGAAGAAATTTTTTTTGCTTGATTACTTTATTGCTCTGTAAACTGAAATTATAAGGTGGTTATAGAAATTCAAAGGGCTGTTTAAAAACAGATAAGATTAAGATACTACTATGTATTGATTAATAGTTGTACATATATTTATGATGAAAATCCATGGGCTCTTAGTACTGCTAATGTTGTCATTTCAGAGAGGCTTTTTGTAATTTATGATAATTACTGTACCAAGTCTGGAAAGCAAGTTTTGAACTCAAAAGGCTTAGTGGATGATGACAGTGTAACTTCTGTATTTTTACGTTACAACATGATGATAATGAACATAAAGTGACAGACAGAAAGGCGGACTTTTGTCAGCAACAATTCAGCTTAAATTCGTGCAGAGGTACACAATGTAGATGGACATGTCTGGTCAGCTGTTAGTGTTACATTTTGTTGTTTTTACATTGTACCGAGTTAGAGCTATTGTACCAAAGTGAACAATGAAAGCACTTTGTGTCAGGAAGTCAAGGTGGACTAAAGAGTGCAATGCTGTGCTTGAGGTAAAAGATATTTTGACATGAAATCAACCATAACTGGACTGGGTTAACCAAATCATTCATAAGTGAAGATACTACAGTGGGAATGACATTTATTGAATGATCTTTCACTAGCTTATATGTTGGTAGTGGTGCATACACCAGCTGGTTCCAAGCTATCAACTAATAACTCAGACAAGCAAAACATAATGTTGGCATGTTTGGAAAGGTAACTACTTGGTTATCAACTGTGAAGCAAGTAGGTAAAGTAGTAAGAATAAACAACAAAAACCAAAAACAGATGTCTTTTGGGTGTTGGTTTAGCAAATGGCACTTTAGTTTGCAAATTTACCAGGAATAAAAGGAGGAGAAGTGATGTAATCACAATTTTAATAAAGGATTGCTACTGATTGTTTCTACAGGTATATAAAGCTTCATTACATTTGGCCAAGTGAATGTTTGATTCAGTTGACTGGCTTCTGGAAAGCAATCCCAAACCAATGCTTAAATATTTTAACTAACTACTGGTTAGTTAAAATATAACTTTTCAGTTAATAACTTCTCTGGTCTGTCAAAGCAGGGCATTTTCCTTACCCCCATTAATTCTTTGCTCTGCTTCAAGCTTTGTGTAACTTATTTTTCAGTCTTCTGTGTTATATGTGAATGTCCGTTGAAGTTAGCTAATGTAAACAGTGGTAATAAACTGTTGATAAAGCACATTGATACTACTTATACTAAGTTTACAGCTACACACAGAGTACTTACATTTCTCTTACATATTATCTTATGCTGTTAATGTGTGGAATTTGACGCCAGAACTATGTTCTGAGGATGGTGATTGAGCACATCATATACCTGTAGTGATTTAGCGGTATCAGGTTTGCACAGCATTGAAATAATTTATGCAGATATCCCTGAAAGTAAAATTAATAATTATCAAATCACAAGTTATCAATTTGGGAACTTGTTGTTGGGTATGGCATTTTTTAGCACATGATTTTTGACCCATTTACCTTCAGAAGTGAAATGTCTGTGCAGATAAAGTGCATTGTATAAAGTCTTAATTCTTCCTCTCACTTCTCTGGTTTAGGAGTGAAGGTATTTCTGTTGACATACAAAGCAAGGATGAACTGCAAAGGCTGCGAGAAGACCTTTTGCAAGAAAAGGAACAGAAACACAAGGGAGGTTCTATAAGCGCAACAGTTGAACAAATAGATGGTGCACAGGTGATAGCTGAAACTGCAAAGAAAACTGAAGTCCACAAGACAGCAGGGGGAACAACAGTGACAGTGACAAAAACAACTAGTAAAACTGAGGTGCGACAGACTGCACCTGGAAAAGGTTTGTGATCATCATAACTTCATTAACAAGAGGTAAAGTCAGCCTATACTCTAGCCTCTCTTTTAGCTGATTTCTCATTGAAAAGTCATTAAGCATCATTAATTTTATGGTTAGTTGAAGGCCCACAACGACAGCGATAACATTGAGAAAACTGCCATTGTGGAATCGACTTTGTTGTACCCACCTAAAATGTTACAATATGCATTGATTTAACTCAAAACTTCAAAACGGTTGCTTGACAAGTTTTTGCGATGGTATTTTGATGAAATTTCATTGGCAGTAAGAAGATGAAGATCGCTGACTGGTCACATAACTGGATATTACGTACACTGAAGGAGGAGTAATGGTCTCTGGTCATGTAAAGAAAATACTAATAGATGTTCTTCCCCATTTGATGTGATGTTGGCTTGATAGCCTAGTGGTCATCGCTACCGCCCCTGAGAGGCTGGGTTTAAATCCTAGGGCATGTACTCATAATAGTTTTTTTACCACAATTGCTAGAAATCTCACAATCTGATTGGCTAATTTGACGTTGTCTATAAGAGTGTAGACGATGCTGCTCATGTCAAATCATGTCTTCAATTCATTTCATGAGCTGCACTTCACAATCATTTCATTCATTATTCCTTTTACGGGAAAACACGCATAAGCCCAACAAACTGACCTGCTCTCAACTGTGTGGCTTCATAGCTCAGTTGGTAAGAGCACTGCACCGGCATCGCAGAGGTTGTGGGTTCGAATCCCGTTGAAGTCACTTGAATTTTTCAAGTGCATATACGAGGCAACTGCTTAAATTGTCCAGAAAGTGTGAGGATCACTTCTTCAATTCGTTATTGGTATCATTGTGGAATGTTTCACTGAACAGTTTCCAGGGCTGCCTACTATTTCCTATGAGCCTTCTACCATAAAATAAATGATGTTTGATGATGTTTCAATCAGAAATTGGCTAAAAGAGAGGCTAGAGTCTCCTGCCTGGGACTCTGTTTTGCCTGAAGCAGGAAACTTTTGAGGTGAAGGGGCGGGGAAATGATTAAAACATGAAACGATAGCCTCCGGCCAGAGTAATTACCAGTAATTTGGCTTGTCACAGGCTTGTCAGATCTTGAAGCTCCTCTTCTAAAATTAAAGTTTTCTGGTGGGATGGGGTGGAGTGTTTAATCAAGGGGTTGTGGGGTGGTGAGATTAAAGTATTCAATAAACATTTCTTAGCTCAATGAGGTGGGATATTGACAATCTACATGTTCATGCATCATTTGAGTTTTGTGTGGTATGTCTGCAGAGCCACCCTGTTGGATCCATCGTCCCTGGTTTGTGAAACCTCTGGCAAAAACCATCCAAATTGTCCAAAAATTTTCATTTAAAATGCCAGCAAATTTAAATGACTACTGGCATATGTAGACCCTATTCGTAAATGGTGACCGTGACCAATAAAATTAATTAGTTTGTCTTTCTGCTAATTAGCCCATTAAGTCCCATTACATAGCAAAAATTCTTTTGAATTTTGTTCATGGGTACAGTAATTAACACAATCATGACAAAATTTATTGGTCACCATTTATGAATAGGGTGTATGGTATGTTATTGTCTTTGAAGCAACATACGTACACCATGGGTGCATTTCTAGCGTCATTTTGTGATTTGCAATTAGGTATCTGAGAAAAATCTGTTTGAACATACAATTTTTTTGTGGAACACTGGAAATCATAAAAACTATGACAAGTCAAGCTTCTTATTTATACCACAACTTCTTTTCATTGCAAGGAACTTCTATTGAAGCAATGCTGGCTCAGAGAAAGAGAGAAAAAATGATGGCCAAAAAGCAGCAGCAGGCAGATACAAGAAACAAGAGAATGGCATTCAAAGAAAAGCTTGAGGCCCAGTCTCCCAAAGTGTAGGTTTTACTTTCTGCCAAATATTATGGTTGCGTGGCGTATACTCCACCCGCAACTGCATTTCTCCAGAATGAGAATTCACACAAAGTAGTCTGTGCAGCAGCCATGCAGAAAAATAGAGGGATGAGTGGGAGTGAGGAGAGGAGGGGGTTGGGGGTTGCTTGCCGGTGAACATGATTCTGAAAAAACTGTTCGTCCATGACAGGACTTCTGACCAGTGTGGAGTGATTATATTTATTCAACTAGGCAACTGAGTGGCTAGCTTGCTGTTTGGTCCCAAGGTTATCATTCATTTGAATACGGGATTGATATTTTGATCTGTTTCTTAACTAAATTAAGCTGAAGAGATTTTAGGAGCAACAGTTTCTTCCCGTGCGACTTTACAGTAGAGTACTGGGTACAGACGCAGAAGTTCACTTTGGTGCAACCTTGAAAGAAGTCAGTTTGTGGTCAAAGTTTCAGCCCCAGGAAAATTTGCGATCCTTCTCAGTGATCCTTTGTGGGTATTTTGTTGATCCTTTGCACACCACTTTCTTGGAAATCAAAATTATTTCTGGTATCAATCAGTCATTTTACCTTTCTCAACTCTACATAATTATGTGGGACTTGTGTAATGCCTCCTCGGGGTTTCACGGTTACTAAATTATAAATTATTATTATAAATTATGGCTAGTATAAATTTTTTTTTATTATAAATTATTATTATTGTTATTGTTATTGTTATTGTTATTATTACGTGCATTAACAATTAAGATGAGGAATAGTTTTATAGGTTAATAAGGTACTAGGGCTGCAACGATACACCAGTGCACCGGTGAATCACCATATTTTTTGCCACGATACGAATATCGATATTTAAGCAACATATCGCGATATTATTATTATTCATCAACATTCAGAAAACACTGTCTTTAATGACTCCGTCTGCAAAAATAAGCCCTTTTGTAGCTAGTTATTAAACAAAGGGGCAAGAAAGTTCCATCCTTGCTTCATATAGCTTCGGATCTGACATGTGTTTTTCAAGATGCATACATTGCATTAATTGTCAGCTGCCGCAGTCTTGTGCACCCATGGACAAAACATGCTGTAATGATATATCGTATCGTGGCACCTGTCAAGATATGTATCATATCATGAGAAAATGTGTCATTGCATCCCTATAAGGTACCAATCACTAATTATTTCATGAATCACACATTTTCTTTTGTTATTCAACATCCTTTATTTTACTTAATACTTCATAAATATTTAACTAACTGAAAGTCCGGGGAGGGCTTGATAATGTAGCAGGGAAGAGTGGGGTTGATGAATTGGATAAATTGCTAATTATAAATGCAAGGGCAATATCTATATAAATATCCAGTATTTATCTGTATATTGCCCTGCTGCCCTGGGCAATATACAAATAAATCCCTTCCATTTATAATGAGCAATTAAAGCAAATCATACACGTCCTTTGACCCCGCCAAACATTCTGAGAAAATTTCTCCCTTTTAACAAATATAAAAATTTATTCTGCAACTATAGAAATTACAATAGTATCCCATATATCATGCAGGCTATGTGTTCACTCTAAGAAAATGTTAAGTCTTTGGATATTACAAACGACTTCGTTATCACAAACAACAGCGATATTACGCCCAGGATTTTCTTTCTTTTCGACTTCAACACTATCTCGTTCGCTTACTTCTCTAAAGTCTCCCACTAACTCTTCCAAATTCAACTCAGGGGAAAAAGGCTCCTGAGAGAAAGTATTTTGCGCTAGGAACATTCCGTCGTCACTATCCATTGCCGCTCTCACAAGTGTATTGGCCCCCCAAAAAATACCAAGACAAAAATAAAAAAAAACACACTTTGCACCATCCGTTCAAAAAACCGCCCCACCAGGGGGCCCTTGCCAGATTAAAACACAACTCGATACCCTTATTTGCCAGTTCTGCTCTTACCTCGGGGTGGTGGAAGAGCATACGCAATTCTTTCACTGCTGCTTGAAATGTTTTTGCATTGTCAGACACCATCAAGACTGGGGTCCCTCTTCATGCTGTGAACTTCCTCAGGCACCTCAGAAAGGTAGGTGTTGAGAGATCTTCCACCAAATCCAAGTGTAGTGCCCTAGTAACACAGCATGAAAACAGAACAACATAAACCTTCCTCGTTTGTCTACCTCTCCCTTTCACAGAGAACAGTCCAGCAAAATCTACTCCCACTCTTGAGAAGGGTAGCACTGTGTTGACCCTGAATTCTGGCAAGTTTGAAGTCTGGGGCCGACCAAACGCTGTTCCCTCAAATTTCTTGCATGTCACCCTTTTTCACCACTTGCCTTCCCTAAGGAACCCAGCATTTGATGTGCAATTCCATTAGAGTACTCTTCACTCACTGTGCAAGACTTTCTTGTGACATCTTTGAATCTGCAAATGCATCAAGCTGTGTTCTCTGGGTAAAATCAGTGGCTCCTTTGCTTCCATTGGTAGGATAACCCATTTGTCCCTTGCACCTCAACAATCCCTTGGAATCTTCAGACAGACCAAACTTGCTGACAAGCTGTTTATGGTTCCCCTGCTGCTTTAATTCTCCATGTGCAACCCTTATCCAGTCAATTTCTGCTTGAGCCAACTCCTTTGAGGAGAGTGGTCCACGCTTCCTTTCCGACTTTGTCTTCTTACCCACATTGAAGCAGAAGCATTTGATCCATGCCATTACCCTGAAAAGCATGCTGACACAACTGTATTTGGCAATCTCAATGATTCTTGCTATTCCCAGAGACAAATCTGCTTGAACCATGGTGACACTGGCTTTCTTCTCTTCTCTCTGACTATCAACAGTGGGTAAAATCAAACTCTCTGGAGGCCAATCATCCTCCAACTCCACTAATGACAGAGGACCCTGCCACCACAATGCGCTATGCTTCAGATCTAATGTGGACATTCCCCTTGGGCCAATGCCTGCTGGGTTCTCTTGACTTGGGCAATACCTCCAGTCACCTTTCTCACTCATCGTCAAAATTTCATTCACACAGTGCCTTACAAACTGCTTCCATTCTCCTCTGTTCATAATCCAGATTTAAGCTTTCTTACTGTCCGACCAAGGTTTCAAATGTTTCACGTTGACCTGCGAAGCAAGGGCACCCTCCATGCTAACCATTAGCTTCACCAGAATGAGTGCTGCCATGAGCTCAAGCCTTGGAATTTATAACTCTTTCAGGGGTGCAACTCTCGTCTTAGAAGTCAACGTTCTAACGTACATTCCCACACTGGGTCTATGCATAGAGTACACTACACCACAGTAGGCTCTCTTACTGACATCAGCAAAACCATGTAGTCAACACTCCATGATAGACTGGTTATATAGTTGCTGGGAAGTTCGGGGTGCCTCTCCCTCCAGGGTAATCGGACAGAGTACCTGGCTCCTGTTTTCAAACACCTCATGAACCTTGTCACCAGTCTCCCTGATTCCCAGTGTTTCCAAATCCCACAGTTTTTCTTTTACATCTTCCAAGCTTCCCTGCTTCTCTAGGGAGCTGCTAATGAAATTGAGGTAGGCAAAATGCAAACCCCCACTTGTGTCTTGATCCTTCAGCGGACCAGACAAAACCCAACCTAACTCTGTTTCCATGGCAACAGGCTTATCAGATTTGCCTCTGATGGTGCAACCCTTTTGGAAATTCCATAAGTAGTCTGCCCCGATTAATATGTTGATGACCATGTAATCTCCACGTTTACTTACATCTGAGAACCATAACCCTCTAAGGAGAGGATAATCGAACTTTGCCAACACTACATGTGTATTTTGTATACTGGATATTTCAGAGACCACATATGCTTCTACATTGAAGACTTTCTCTCCCCCCCCTCCCCATAGCACTCACCTTAACTTGGACAACATCTCTCAACTTCACATCCATCAAGTGCTGATTGCAAGCCAACCTTGCCTGCTTACAGGGAGCTGTGCAAGATGGGCTACTCTGGAAGTTACAAAGGAACGATGGCTACCAGCATCAAACAAAACTCTAACCCTTGTGGCTCACCTTCCCCAGCAATGACCGCACATGCAGTTTGTAAAGCCACGTGACTACCCGCATCCACGTGAAAACTATTGGGACTAGCAGTCGAAGGTGACTCTGCCCACAGCTACCGCATAACTCACTTGACTTACAATCTTGGGCTGGGTGACCCTTTTGTAAACATCTGAGACACCTAGCATAATTAAGATGCTCTTACGTATAGTTGCATCCTTAAACTTCCTACAGTTCTCATGTCCATGTCTCCCTAGGCAAAAAGCACAGTTTTCCATCTCCTGTCTTGTGTGCAGAGTAGTATTTCCCACTGCTTGCTCTCATCCATGTTACGGGATATGCCCGATTTCTGATCCCGCATTCGCATGTTCATGTTGTAGTTCCTTCCAGCTTTGCCTCGTGTCATTGTTAGTCGAAAGGCTTAAGGCAGTTTGTTCAATACAGCTGGTACAACCACTGCTTTCATCTACACTGAGAGCCAATAGTCCTCAGAAATGTGATTTGCAACCATCCTACAATTTTCTTAAATGGACCGTATCCTTGTCGTTAAACACTTGAAGCAAATTGAGTAGATCGTTCACATGCACCCTCTGAATGGTGCTTTCTTTGACATATCATTTCTTTAAGTCCTCTACTGCAACTGGATAATTTGGTAAGTTAAATCCCATGATTGTTGATCTTGCCGGTTGAACAACCAACCTCCGCATTGTAGGCGAACTTGCTTTCAAAGGGATCCCAAAACTCCTGCCATTCCTGTA
>BLFK01000362.1:681485-683985 GCA_014634185.1 Astreopora myriophthalma | reverse complement strand
CACTTCATAATCATTTCATTCATTCATTCCTGTCACGGGAAAACACGCATGAGCCCAATAAATTGACCTGCTCTCAACTGTGTGGCTTCATAGCTCAGTTGGTAAAAGCACTGCACCGGCATCGCAGAGGTCGTGGGTTCGAATCCCGTTGGAGTCACTTGAATTTTTCAAGTGCATATGAGACAATTGCTTAAATTGTCCAGCAAGTGTGAGGATCATTTCGTTAGTTGATTTCTAAACCGCACTTCATAATCATTTAATTTCATTCGTTCCTCAATGTATTAAACATGATTCTAAAGTTGCCATATTTGCAGATGATTCTAAGCTGTTTAAGATAACCGAAAAGCCATCGGACAAATTTTCACTTCAAGACCTAACACAGCTCTCAATCTGGAGTGATACCTGGGAAATGTGTCTCAGCATACCCAAATGCAAAGTCTTGAATATCTCTAATAAGAAAATTCCCACAAAAAGAGAATACCACCTTAACGGGTCCCCACTGGCAACAGTTAGCGAAATTGAAGATTTGGGCATAACCGTCACCAATACCCTCCAATGGTCTCAACGTATAAAGCTGATCTCCTCTAAAGCAAATAGAACGCTTGGCCTTATTCGTAGGGTCTGTAGAGATATTAATGATCATGACACCAAGAAACTCTTGTGCTGCTCAATTGTTCGACCACAACTAGGGTACGCTTGTGAACTATGGTCACCTTACACGTCAAAGGACAAACTATTGCTAGAAAACGTTCAGCGCAGGGCCACAAAGTTTATCATGAATTATCCAATGGATATGTCCTATAGGGATCGGCTGTTTAAACTTTCTCTATTACCACTAGAATATAGAAGGGAAATCAAAGACTTGGTACTTATCTATAATGCTAGAGCAGGCCATATTGATCTGGGTCACCAAGACTTTTTCTGTCAAACTGTAGTTTGGCAGAAAACGTGTAATTCAAGTGTATTAAATTACCAAATACCATACCCAAAACAAAATTACTTAAAACATTCGTTTTTATTATAGGTCTATCAATTTTTGGAACAAACTACCAAGGGATATTAAAAGCGTGGACTTGTTTCATACTTTTAAAAGGAGGCTTTTAGATTTTTATGATGATAAAACCCTTTCTTATAATCTTCCAAGTTGTGAGGGTGTAAGTTAACGAAGCTATTTTAAATTAACTTGGTTGTAAGTAACAATTTATGATAATTATTACTATTTTTATTATTACTTCTAGGATTATAATTATTATTACGATTATAATTATTATTACTATTTTGTTAATATTTATTGGGGTTGAATATCAATTCGGACATCGTCCTGTTTTCTTCTCCGGTTGCTGATGTTATTTTTCTTTCCTTCTCTCCTCTTCTTTAGTAATATTGTACATGCAACAAACACGCATTGTTCTTAGTGAAGCATGTATATCGACAGTAGCTAGGAATGAGTTTTTCCATTCCAGCCACTTATCATTGGGATTATGAAAGTTGAGTATGCGATCCCGGTTTGGGGATTGAATATCATTTCGGAATTTATAACGATTGAACTTTCGAAAGTTTCTATAGGTTCTGGTGTTATATCTATTACACTGTCCATTCATAGAAAGCTTTCTATAGGCAAAAATTAGGCTATGATCACTGATGCTGACATGACTTACCCCAGAGCATACGACCTTTTCTGGACAATTGGTATAGATTAAATCAGTTAGGGTTGAGGTAGTTTCACTTATTCTAGTTAGTTCAATAATAAGTTGGTGAAGGCCATAGACATCAGTGATGCTTGTGAGTAAACGCGTATTATTGTCCCACGTGGGAGAAGCCAGATTAGAATTAAAATCTCCCATAAAGCAGAATTCAATGTTCAATCAAATTTCGCCATAAGAGTTTCGAAAGGTGTAAAAATGTTGATTAACTAGTTTGGTGGCCTGTACCACGTGAAAACGATAAATAATTTGGATCTTTTTTATTTGTTTTTTTTTTTAATTTCCAAACAAATTTTCAAGAGAATCACTGAAAAATTAATTGTTTTTCTCATAAAAGCAAACCCCTCCAACATGTCTATTCCTATCACGGCGAACTATCTCATATCCTGGAATATGCACATCACTATCTTTGATAGCTTCATAAAGTTTAGTTTCATTAAGAAAACACCGAATATTTTAATTAAGAATTAAGATTAAGACTAAGCTAATAAACGTATAACTTGTAACTAAATATGAAACTAATCGTACTCAAATTACTTAACGCTTCTTCACACTAAATATTTACATCGTCCACAGTTCAGTTCTTCCAAATCTTCAAACTTCTCAAACCAAACCAACAACCCAACCGCACTTCTTGCCTTTCTCTCCTATCAGTCAAAGCTCTCCTTTATCTACTTCTGTTTGCTTCTCTCTCTGTCAACAATTCTAGTTCTCCTGCTCGTTTGCTATTTCTTTCTTTTGCAGCGACTACAGTCTGCGACAAAACTCCTTGAGACAGCACACTATTCTTGGTTTTC
>BLFK01000362.1:661485-676485 GCA_014634185.1 Astreopora myriophthalma | reverse complement strand
GGTTTCACGATGAACTCTTCAAAGTACAGATTTTTGATTTCGTAAGTACAGATTTCCCATTTCGTTTCGCAAAGTACAATAGGCCCCAGGAAACGTCGTGGCCAAACCAAAATTACTCGGGTTAACTGACATTTTTTTGGCCATGGTGCTCTGCTTAAGTAACTGATGTTAACGAATACATGTTATGAAATAAGCCTACTGTTTATCCGCACTTTGTGTTCAAAGCGAGTAGTCGTTCCTAACAAGAAAGTAGGCCCTCTATCCAGTTCCGAAACATTCCTTTCCTTATCTTCCTCGTCAGAGCTGGTGTCGTATTCAATCAGCTTAGTTTCACTAATGAACAATATTCAATAATGCCGAACGAAGAAAAAAGTCGCCCTTCAATCCCGTTGCACTCTGTGCAATTCGAAGTACAGATTCGTAGTCCTTTATTGCCTTAACTGTTAAAAAGTAAGACAAAATATTCAACATATTCACACGATACTGATAACAACAATAACAACAAAGAGAGAAGAACACGTTTTGTTACTTTCACGAGAGTATGTATGTTAGGTTGCATTATACTGCTGAAGTATTTTTAGCGTGCTTGTAGGTGTCTCAAGGGGCTAGTACACTATTTAAGGTTTGTTAAGTTATGCAAGAGCCATTCGAGGCATCTCTTTCAACAGTTTGCAAAACTGTAATGCTGTTTTTTGTAACGCTTTACACTCGCTGCATCAATAAACGAGATGCCCGCTCCTATTCTGTGTTTTGTGATTATTTAGATTAGTTACAAAATATTTTATAATCGTCTTCAGTGCGATTAGAATATAAGAGGAATGTATTTGTGCCGCTAACACAGTGATGGGCCATATGTACTGTTTCCACACACCGCGTCCTGTTAAAAAGGACCACGCACATTCGAAGTGTTGAAAAAACCTACAAACCTATTCTCATTATATTTTTCCCCACGCCTTTACGAGATCTTTAACGCATTAGCACCTCATGAAAACCAAGGGAAAAGGTCTCGTAAACTCTGGATTAACATTTACCACGAATCATTAATGGTTTAAGAACCTCTATCATATACTACAAAAAGTGTTTCATCTCCTTTCCAAACTCCATGGAGTTGGTTAAAACAAAAAACCCGCCTGCGCGCCGTTTTATCAACCCATTTCCAAGTTGGTGAACGGGGATGAAATACTCTTCGTTACTTTCCATGTCTTAATTGAGTATTAAATTTCGCTCGGCGAAAATTTAAAGAAAGGCCCATTGCTTATAAATTCAATGAACCTGCAACTCACTCCACTTCCTTTTCTACGTTTGGTCAGCGGATAATCGCGACTCCGACTCTGTTTCGTGAGGATGTTTCCTTACAAAAACGCGTTACAGCTTTTCTGAACAAAATATCTTAACGTCCGCACAAAATTCTCCCTAGATTTACCGTCACTAAGTGCTCTCGTATGGACTAGGACTTTCGTTCTATTTCCATCTATTGAAGAGAGTTCTATGATTCGACGAACTACATACACATTTGCACTGAGAGTAATCGCTGATTCCGTTTCAAAGGTCTTGTTTATACTAAAAGTACACCTTGCTTTTACTAAGGTGAAGGTAAATAGTGTTGGTTCATAATACACTGGAAACAGTAAGCTGAAAACTTTTGTCCCACTATTTTCCAGGTAAAATGGTTCCTCACAAAAGCAGAAATCTAAAACCTGGGCTTACGAGAAAAGTAAGGGTTTTCTCGCGATATGTTGCGTTGAAAGACTTAATATGCATAATGTGTACATATTTCCTCCAATTATACAACTGGGAAAATATCAATAAATTACATATTCAAAACGATCATTTTAGTTTTTACTATTTCTTAGTATACACACTCATTGCCTTGGGAAACTCTCCATTCGGCAAATCTTATTCCTATTTCTGTCTACTGGATGGGCTTCCTGAGTAAGCCACCTAACTTGTACAAGAGAATTTACTGCCTTTTCCGCTAAGAAACATTCTAACTTCCGGGTATTTGTTTTGGAGTTAATACCACGCAGAACTGAATCTTAATATGTACAAGTGAGCAACCTTTGTGGATAAATCCTGGTTTAAATTTTCGTTTCTCAAGTTTAAATCAGTTTTGTTATTTAAAAAACATAAGGGTTTCCACACATCTATTATGAATCGCAAGCAATGTTTGGGCGCATTTTGAATTCTTTAGCTGAATATGGAACTAACAGAATTTTTTTTTTTGACTAGAAACTCAAAGCCCGAGTTTATTTGCAGGTCTTCAGGGACGGCAGAGCCGGGGGGGGTGGCTCTATAGTTCCCAATTTCAAGCAAAAAAATAGCCCACTTTCGATATATTAAAATTCAGTTCTAAACAAAAGGCATCATCTCGAGGCTCTGGGGAATAGATACAAGGATTTATTCCCCAGAGCCTCAACATGATGCCTTTTGTTTAGGACTGAATTTTAATATATCGAAAGTGGGCTATTGAATGCTGAAAGTAGCATTTACGAGCTTCAAGATTTCAAAATTTTTTGGGGAGCATTCCACCACATCCCCCTGCAAGTTAGCGCCTCACCGCCGGCCCCTCCCACAAATTCAAAATACGCTCCGCCATCCCTGATTTTGTCTCCGAAAATGAAAGGTGACCTTTTTTCCATCCAAAATATGAACATATTTAGCCTTTCGAAAGCGAAACGGATTAAATTTCTTCATAATATGAAAGTTCCAGGTAACATGTCACTCACGAAAACTCCACCTATTCTAAGGCCTCCCGAATAGATACTCTACCGAAACGACCCGTTAGGCGACCCTCTTTAAATCCGGAACAGTGCAATAACCAGAAAATTTCAAAACCGAAAAAATTGTAAAATGTTGAAAACCAGACAAAACCAGATCAAGAGAGGGAGCTGCTCACTGTTTCACTTTCCCAAACACTCTTTCACTTTATATCTGGGATTACCCGGAAATACAATACCACGTTCATTGTCATTGTCAGAGTCATTGTGCACATAAAGAAACCAATAAAAAATAATTGCTAATTTCTAATTCTTCAGCTCCAAACATCTACAGAATATCTGCCCTTGGCACTGAGCCTCTTAACGTAGTCGGTAGCTTCATTCTCTGATATCTCGGCTTTCTCCTTCACAATTGTCACCAGTAAGTTGTGTACATCACGCGCCATGTTGCGAGCATCACTATTGACAAAATGTCGCATTAGTTTAGCTCATGATCAAGTGATTGTCAAGGCACTAATATACCCTTCTATTTCGTACCAGTTGCCGTTTGGTACGGTTAATACTGAGCCATGGTTTACTCTCCTTCTTCTACTGCTCCAAAGGTCCGTTTGTCCCCGTTGTTTCTTGTTTGCTAAAATGAACACATACTTCCTCTCCTAAAAACGCACCTCAGCTCCTGCAGCCGAGTGAATTCTGACACAATCCAGTCACCATAAATACTGTCCAACCAAGTACCAGTTGCTTGGATATTAACTTTGTCCACTGGATAAGTCACTATCCAGCAGACTCACTGAGTGGAAAGATTTCCTTGTTTTTCGTGAAACCAGTGCTTATTCACTTATCAGAGACAACAGAATTCAGTGATAAACTCGGAATGGGAATACATCAGCAAAAATTGACATAAAATCTCATTCACCCAGTACTGGGGTATAATTTGTCATAACTGCTTGTCACGATAGGTACCAGTTCTTACGCCGTCGAAAAGGATAAATTAAACGGGACTCCTAAACGAGAGCTCTGCATGAATCATTGAGTACGGTTAAGCCTCGTTTCCATATGATCGCCAAGATCGCAACGATCACAAGGACAACCTCATCACAACGGTCGTTGCGACATATGGAAACCATACATTCTGCGATCGTTGCGACTTCGAGGGCAGAGACAGAAGGAAGTCGCCACGATCGCAGAATGTATGCTTTCCATATGTCCCTCCGACCGTTGTGATAAGGTTGTTCTTGTGATCGCTGCGATAATATGGAAACCAGGCTTGGGGGGGGGGGGTCCCCTGGGTACTCTTCGGAATTCTTGGTGGGGGTGTGCCGCCCGTTCTCCAAATCCTGACCCTATTACAGACCAGAACATGCCATTTTCCACACCCGTTTTCAGACCTGGCCTCTAAAACCCATGCCCGAAAAGAGGGTTGTCCAATACACCCGAACTGAGTCGAATCGACTTTAAGGGTTGTCAACTCTTTGGAATCGACTCCACTCGTTTGACGGTAGTCTACTCGACTTAGCTGAAGTCTATCTGCAAGGGACTTAGAATAAATAGAACGTTGCGGGAGGTGGGAGGCTACAAAATGTTGACAACTCCACTCGATTCGACTGAATCGACTTGAGTCGTCTTATACGTAGTCGATTCGACTAAACGAAAGTCGATTTGCAAGGGACTTCGCATAAATAGAATGTGGGGGATCACCCAGGGAGGCTACAAAATCTTCGGATAGATAGATAGGTTAATTGAAATAATTAAATCGCAGCCAAAGGCTGAATTCTGAATTGCATAACTATGTACAAATAATATTAAAAAAGGCTTATATACAATTTAAAATTATGCTAGTGTAAATACGTAATGTTAAATTGGCAACGCTGGATTGTAACGGCCGCACATTGCAGCAATAAATGTCTTTTTAAAACGTTCAGATTTAAAACCTGGCAGGCTAAAAGATCTTTGCCGCCTGAGATTGTATAATGAATGATGTCTTGGAGGCAGAAGGCAACACAGCTTTTCACGTTGGACGCTTAAGCTATCAATTCAAAACTATCTAGACAGAGCTGGTATGGGAGATCAGGCGCAATTATGGACAAAGCCCGTTTCTGAACCCTCTCAAGGTCTTCACAGAGGTAATCTTGAAGTTTGTGATGGAACACTTGGGCGCCATACTCAAGAACAGGTCGTATAACCGTGCAGTAAAATTTAATTAGACTTTCGGCCCCAACACCAGCCCTTCTCATGCAGTTGGACCAGGAAATACAGTCTCCTGTTGGCCTTTTTAATAGATTCCACTTAAGATCGTTGGAGATGGTGATGCCGAGGATTTTTGCGTTCTCAACCATGGACAGATCTTTGCCATTAATCAAAACAGGATCGAAGATGTCTTTTGTTCTTTTTAAAGTAAATTCTGATTTCCTTGCATTTGTCTTCATTAAGATGCATACGTTGATCCTTAGACCAATCCACTACTTTATCGGCCGCTTTTTGGATCCCACGAGATGCGCTGCGTGGAACTATTTCCGCAAACGTGGTGTCCTCAACGTATTTCCAAGTGAGAACATCAGGTATGTTGAGGTCGTTAATCATGAGCAAGAACCATGGCCCAAGCTTAGTCCCGTGGTACACCTGCCGGAACTTGACCCCATTCTGAGAAACATTGTTCAGGGAGTTTAACGCGTTGTCGTCTGTTCGTCAAAAAGTCAGCTACCCAATTCATAATACAGCGGGGGATATCTAGTCGGTGGACTTTCTGTATCAAAACGTTGTGATCAATCAGGTCGAAAGCCTTTCTGTAGTCTACCAAGATAAGTCTAACTGAAAGAAATGATTATGAAGTGCGGGTTAGACATGAACTGAAGAAATTATCCTCTTTCTTCAGTTCATGTCTAACCCGCACTTCATAATCATTTCTTTCATTCACCATTCCTTTCACGGGAAAACACGCATGAGCCCAACAAATTGACCTGCTCTCAACTGTGTGGCTTCATAGCTCAGTTGGTAAGAGCACTGCACCGGCATCGCAGAGGTCGTGGGTTCGAATCCCGTTGGAGTCACTTGAATTTTTCAAGTGCACATAAGAGACAATTGCTCAAATTGTCCAGAAAGTGTGAGGATCATTTCTTCAGTTCATAATTCTAACTGCAGCTCCAGACCCATCTGTGGCTAGAGACCAATGATGTATCATCGAGATTAGAGCATTGAGTGTGGAAGACTTTAGAATGCCACCATATTGATCACGGTCAATCACTTTAAGAACTGCAGGGCTGATGTAGTTTGCGACTATAAATTCCTCAGCGATCTTGGACAAGGCAGGTGTAAGAGACACTGGCCGCAAATGTTTGTTAATGTCTTTTACTGGGTTTTCTTTGGGTATAGGCACGATATTGGCCATCTTCAACTGAGCAGGGCATTTCTGCTCGGCGAAACTAATATTCAACATACCAGTTATAGGGTGAGCTAATACATCAGCATACTCTTTGAGCACCCAGTATGGAATTCCATCGGAGCCACCTGCCTTCCTGGAGTTCCGTTTGGGTAGAGCTGACAAAGCATCGACTTCTGAAAGCGTTAAAGGAGGTGTCAAGTCATCATTCGACGATGGGAGAGTATTGACCTTCTGATAGGCTTTCGTAGAACCAAGAAACGCTGTGTTGATCAGGTTTGCTGCGGCGTGGTCGTCGAGCCCATCAATTTCATCATTTTGAAGAAAGGAAAGCACCGAATCTTTACAAGAAGATGGTTTCAAACCCGAGATATGCTGAATCGACTCGTGTCGTCTCACATCAAATGTCACGTCTCAACAAAGCATAAATCCACGGAATTTGCTAATAATCTGCTGTTCTTAGACCGCATTCTTTAGGTCTTTATTTCTCACACGAACAATGGCAAATCCAGGAGAATAGTAGGGTGTATGGGGAACATGACACAAGCTTATATCATTAGTTCAAAGCGTATAAACCAAAATTGAGTATAACACAACAAGATCGTCAACAGGAGATTATGCTTTGTTGAAATGTGACATTTGATGTAAGACGACTCGGGTTGATTCCATCGAATCGAGTCGAATCGTCAAGATTTCGTAGGCTCCCTTGTTGATCGCCCAACGTTCTATTTATCCAAAGTTTCTTGCAAATCGACTTTCCTTTAGTCGAATCGGCTATATGAGTCGACTCGGGTTGATTCGATCAAACCGATTGCTCAAATTCTATTTATGCGAAGTGCCTTGCAAATCGACTTTCGTTTAGTTGAATCGACTACATATAAGATGACGAGTACACTACCGTCAGACGAATGGAGTCGATTCCAAAGAGTTACCAACCCTTAAAATTCCTGACTTTGTACTTTGCGGCAACAACTTCCGGTCAATTTCTTTCCTTTTTACTAGCCCATCATAGACGGCCCTAGTCTGGATTAGCCCAGAGGTGATTCCTGGTGCTGACCAAAGGGATTGCAGACTCTGGGAACGAGATTGAGGTCTGCCACACAAGCAAAGCAGAGTGACCCAGGCCGAATAATTAATAATAATGATAATGACAATGAAATTTATTGAAGTGTCAAAGGTATTTAGCACGAGGTTACTAATTCGGGACACCATACTGAGGAAATGTTGGTTTTGAGGGGAGAGGGGAAAATCAGAGCACCTGAGGAAAATCCTCTTGGAGTAAGGGTGAGAACCAACAACACTCTCAGTCTGACGAATTCTACAAAATGGCACAGGAGAAATCCCTTTGTTTCCAAGGATAACTTATAGCTAGCACGATCCTCACTTCCCAAGCTAATTGTTAATTGATACTTACCCACAAACGTAAATATGGCCTCCGCTATCCAGTGCCTCCCAGATTGAGTCCTTGTTCTCAGCCATGTGGTTTGTAACGTACACCTTCTCTTCCTTCACAAAAAAAAAAAAAACGCTTGGTTAATCCTGATTCCTTCCAATGTTATAATAGTATAGGTAGGGAGACTGATATTCTGTGCTCCAGCCAATTGCAGGGCACTGTGAGCATCTCTTAAAACCGATGCCATTTAAATAGTTTTGGAACATACAAGATGTACATTGGATCATCCTGGGTAAGAACTATGACAGAGACCTTTTCAATGAAGAATACCAGGTGGTCGACGAATTGACGAATAAGAACCGATATCATACCTAGTGGACAGCTTATAAGAACAAACAATAAGTTAGCTTCTGCCAGTCAAAAGGTTTCTTAAAGATATCAAAAAGTACATTTCCATCTATGCGTCAACTGTTCAGTAGAGGCGGCAGAGTGTTTTGAAACCGGGGGTGCGGTGTTGGCTCCCTCATCAAGGCCAAAATGTCCTTTGCATGGTTCACTGGCACAAGCAAACCTCTCTGCGGTCTTAACAGTGTCCACCGTGTGTGTAATTGATTTGTTACAATTCATAAGTAGGCACTACAGTGATTCTTAGGTAGTTCTTGAGTTGTTGGAGGGCAGAAGCTCTGAAGTGGCCGGTGCCACGGATTATGTCCACTACAATCTTAACAGTTTGTGGACCTCTTCTAGTAGCGTTTAGTTACAGGAGTTTTGTTAAAGAGAACCTCCACTGCCACAAAAAGGTAACTTTGAAAGGCAGGAAATGATGTTCACAATCAAATGTTTGAAAATTTTTCAAAGCAAGCATCCTTGTGGGAAAAAAAACTTAGTTTTAGAATAAGTCTGACATAAGCTGGTTGCCCTATTGTTTTTATACAAAAGCTCTTTATGTCAGAACAATAGGGCAACCACGTTACGTCACAATTATTCAAGATGATGGCACCTGCGAAATTTGAAACTTAAAACAAGCAATTCTAAAATTCATTTGGCCATGCAAGTTCTTTCTTTGAAAACATTTAAAAAGGATTTGATTCTAAACATCATTTCCCTCCATTTAAAGTTATCATTTTGTAGGAGTGTAGGTTCCCTTTAAGGAAGTCGCACATGGTTCTTGTATTTGTAACACTCCCCTCGAGCTTGTGAGTAGTATAGGAGTCGGCGGCACCAGACCAGTTTTGCAATAACCGATCTCATGCAATGCCAACTCAAATATTTTATGGAAACTATATGTTTTAAGAATTTTATGGAAAACTATATTGTTTCCAAAAATAAAGTGTGTTTAGATATTTTGCATAAACAAATGAAACAGCAAAGAATCACCATAGCTTGACATCAGAAAAACAGGAAGTCTATGATCTCATACAACAGGGGCTTGCCCGAGTTTAACATTTAGTTTAACGTGTCAGCTCCAATCTATGTTATACTCACTTTTATGATCCTTTATAATACCAATCATTATAAATGATCCCTTTAATGAAACATAATATCTTCTGCCACATGATACATACCGATATTTTGATAAAGTAAAGACAGGCTAATCCATCAAACTCATATGACCGCCACAGCTGTGTCGTGACGTCATAACTTCTGTGGATTTCCTTATTATATATAGAATAAGTTGTGATTCAAAGATTCATGTTGCATCAAAGGATATGCATGATTTACATTTTGTAATCAACAATTGAAAGATTATATGAGAGTTGAGAAGGATGACAGATGTTGTGAGAAGAAGACCTTGATCAATGATGATGGAATGAATGTCTGTCAAAACTATGGTGTGGTAGGCATTTATGATTTAGCACCAGGTTGCATTGATTATCATGAAAATAAATATAGGATAACAAGGAAATCGTTATATCATCGAAAGTATCAGAGAAAATACGATTCTGGACAAATCTAATAAATACAATATACATATATCAAGGAATGATGAAAATAAGATATGTAAAATATTTTAGGAAATAGAGATGATTCCTTCATAAATAAATGGTGATTGTAAACAGATGATTAACCTGAAGTCTATTTTTAGAGAAGTGTTTAAATTGTTTAATATTAAAAACTACGAAAATATCCCAATGTCAAAATCAAAAACAACCTTACAATTTTATAACAAATATTGGGAAAAAATACATAAATAAGAAAATGTGATATAATTAGAATGATTATTCAGTAATGAACAACATATTTTTGGTAAAATTTATCGATAATGGGACTGTTGTCTACAATGAAACAATCAATCATGTGCATTTTTGTATAAAAAAGGACAACAACTAACTATAAAGATTTTGTTTGTCACACATGCTGGATCTTAATATGTCTTATTTCATTTATTAAATGTCCAAATGCTTAGTATGCATATTGACATTCATAATTTTTTTATTCAGATTTTTATGCTTCATATACATAATAGTCCCAAATAGTGAAATTGTGCCTATTGGTATTGCAGTAGCTGTTCCAGAACCTGGTAATAACGTGCTTAGAATGTCACCTAATAAACATAATCTCATATTTTTCGTAAGCTTGTTTGAAACACCAATGCTTTCAACGATATGTATGATAATACGCTTTCAGCTCTTTAATTTGATCTTCTGACAACCTGTCTGACATGATTCCAATCAAATATGTTTTTTTTTTGGTATTTTTTGCATTAACCATATATATATTTATGTCAGATCATTTATAATTTAGGTTGCTTCACGAGACAATACAGCAGAACAAGTGTTTGTCCACCAATAGGATTTTTACACATATAATGTATGTTTAGCGTGGTGATAACATATAATAACCATTACGTTTTGTACAATGCTGTGGACACACAAAGCATTTATCCAAGCAAAGTGTTGTAAAAACCATGTAAGACATCTACCAGAACCTATGAACCCCATATTGTGATTTCAAAGAATGTTGTCTATTTCGTCTCATGTAAAGATATTGATAAATTAATGCTGATTTGAATACATTATCATTGATATTAGGATACTGTTCTTTTGTCTCGTCAAAAAAATAATCTATATATTTTAACAATTTTTTCATATATAATAATGTTATATTATTCAACACATTTCAATCAATATTGAGTCATCGTTTTTGCATATCATAATTATTGTTTGAGTCCAACTTGAGTCATCCAGCACTTTGAATTTTTTGCTTAATATTACTAATATATTCAGAAATGGCAATATTTGTAAACTTGTCAATGTTATTAAATATTCCCATGTATATTGTATTACATTATATTTCTTCATCAAAATTCTTCACACTTTTATTTTCTTTGTCCATGAAATGAGCAGAAAATCATATGGTCGTAATTCATTGAACAAATCTGGATTTAATAAGTTTTCCATTGCAATGAGATTCAAATGCTTTTTGGTAATAGCTGAGTACAACAACATTTGACTGCAGTTTTTTGCGGTACATCGTACTAACTCTAACTTAAATAAATTTGAGTTATCTTATTATGACGTCCATCTGTGAAGTGATTTGCTATTTTATTTCGTATTTTATCAGGTGCATTAATTAGATCATCAAAACTGACAATTTTACGGTTGTCATTGGGATATTCTGATGTGTCTTTGATATCACCAGATGATCCAATTTCTAATACATGATAACCAACCTTATCAGATATTATGTCCATCAATGTTTGTAAATCTTGTATTTTATCCTGATGATGATTTGGTGAATATAAATACATCTCATCATAATACATTAGTGGTGTTCTTAACATATGCATAAGAGTATTTGTCTTTCCACATCGACTTTGCCCTGCAATAAGCGTTCTCAAATCTTCATCTAAAAAACTGTTTAATCTTCTTTTTGATTTACCACTTATATTCCTATCATAATTTGGCATTTTCATTATACAAATATGTTAGATAATTAAAGTAAGTGTTGTTTTCACACATTTATAAAGATAAGTGCCATTTCGACAGATAAAGTATGTAACATACTCATATAATGGATATGAACAGAATAAAAAAATATGCTGATTCAGAATATGATACCTATAAAATTGTCAAAGCAGTTACTGAAGTGAAAAATGAAATAAAAAATAAGGACGGAGGGCGTGATATTGTAATGGGTGACATTACAACATTACAAGAGCCACTGATTGAACAACAGAAAAAAAAAACATGAGAAACAGGATAAACTACTTGAACAACTGAAGGACAACCAAGAGAGAATTGTTCAGGCTTTAGAATATGATCCAAAAAAGGCAATAACTTATGATGGTAGACCATTACCTGAAATTTCTTATGACTATGATGAACCTGAAATTGAAGAAATTGAGGTGATGACAAAGAGGAGGACGAAGAAGATGGAAGAGGAATTGAAAGAAGAGGAAAAAAACCAGGTACAAGTAAAACACGTTCATTAAATTTGGATAAAGGTATTAATGAAGAATACAGAAATCTATTGGAAGAAAAAGGTTACAAAATGCCATCAAAATTATTAAAATCGCAAACTGAAGAATAAAATAAGTCGTGCAGAAACATATATCCAAGACCATTCAACGAAAAAAGGTCAACCAATAAAAAAGCTTATGAAAATGCAAAAAACAACTTAGCTACACAATAAAACAGAAATACCATATTTCAAAGACTCTTTAACAAGATTGGAACATATAAAAGCAGCTCCAAAATACATGGGTGAAGGTGTGAACAATAATCAGTATGGAGGTTTGTTAATTGATGTCTCAAAATTAATGAATGAAATTAAACTAAATGCATATTGTGGTGGTCAATTGGTTTATGAAGCTGATGTTGATAAATCATTTATAAACCTACTCACCAAAAGGTATAATCCCAAAAACAAAATACAGTACGAATGCCGTAAGGATCTTCAATGACCTTAATATGTTATGTAATATACCACCTCATAAATCATCAGGTAAATCTAGAATGATTGGAAGAAGTGGGATGTATTATCAAGATCCAAAACAATTAACAGATTGCTCAATGGTGGCTGGAAACAATAGTCCAGTCTTGAAAAATAATTTGTCTCAGACAAAAATCCTTTAAAACAATTACAAAGTACAATACGAGGTACTGAAAGCCATTTCAAAACCCTAATGAATGGTACTAAAGGATTCAAATTTAATGAAACATTGCAAGTGAAATTTGAAAAAATATACAAACCAGCTTATTTCAACACCAAATCTAAAATAATAATAATCAATGAAAACAAAATAAATGAAAAATTACAAACATCCAAACAAGAGATATTAAATGGTATTACAGTCTGGATATCAGAGGGCTCAGGTTGGACTACTGAATCTATTGATAACCATATCAACACAGTAAAGTATCAACCATTGAAAGGATCATATATTATGTTACCAAAATAACTACAAAAGAGTGCAAAAGGTTTGGTTAACAAGAAGAATAACGATAATGCTAATGATAATGATGGTGTCATATTAGACATTTAAATCAACAGGAAAAATACCATCAGAGAACAAAGAAGACCTATCGTCCTCTTGTTAATATGTTACATTATTCAAACATTAGATTTCCTGTGACAGTCAACCACTACAACAAAATCGAAAAACAGAATAACATCCGGATCAACCTGTTTGGATATGAAGAAATACAACCATGTCCATATATATATATATATATTTAAAATATAGATAGGACCCTGCGCACGCTCTGATTGGTCGAAAATCCATGTTTTATCAGAGTATAAAACAGCAAAAAGCGTGTTTTATTGTTTTTCGCACGTAAAATCTATATCTTAAAGCAAACGAAGAAGCCTAAGCCGTGTATTACACTGTGATAAAGCACTCCGGACATTTGAGAACACTCGAGAAATGTAGAAAACACTCGCCTCCGGCTCGTGTTTTCTACATTTCCCTCGTGTTCTCATATGTCCGTCGTGTTTTATCACAGTGTAATACACGGCTGAGGCTTTTTTATTTGTTAAATATATATATATATATCAAAGGAACAATATGAAGATCAAATGAAACTATTACTCATAACTGACTTAGAAGTGACATCACATATAGGCCAGGCAACTGATGAAGGAAAGTCTAGAGCAGTGATTGAAGAGTACTTTGATAATGATGGTTACCATTACACTAAAACTGTCTCAAAAAACCATTGTTTTAATCAAAGACTTTAATAAGTTTATGCACAATTAAACAAGAGATGAGCATAGAAAACATTTTTGTATGTATTGTCTACAATGTTCCAGTTCTGACAATCATAAAGAAAACTGTATGATAATTAATGGACAGCAATCAATGCAAAGCCTGAAAAGGATAATAATGAACTAAAATTCAATGATTTTCACAGATACAGAAAAGCAAATAACAAATACATGAAAAATTATGATGAGAGGGGTGCCCTCAAAGTATCTGATGTATTCGGACGCTAACAACCTATACGGATGGGCTGTGTCACGACATCTTCCAACTGGTGCATTCAAATGGATGAATGAGAAAAAGAGAAATTGAATGTATCAAAATACACTGAGGCTTCCAAAAAAGGTATGATTCTCGAAGTCTAGAGTACCCTTAACATCTGCATGACATTCGTAATGCTTATCCACTTGCTCCAGAGAAAATCAATGTTCTAAAGGATATACTATCACCATATTGCAAGAGCATCATGGAAAAGTTTGGAATTACAATTGGAATTTTGGACGTTTGGAATTACAAAAATATGTTCTACACTATGGGGATGAAAATTACAAAGATTCATTGCCTATTACAATTTAATCAGTCTATATTTTTGAAGCAATGTATCGATTTCAACACATGGAAATGAACCAATGCAAAAAATACATTCAAGAAGGACTTTTTCAAGCTTATGAATAATAGCGAGTTCGGTAAAACTACGGAGAACATTAGAAAGCGAGTCGATGTTAGACTTATCACTGATGAAAAAACAAAATTACTGAAATACAGCTCAAAACCAACTTACCAGTATGTTAGTACCGTATTTCTTCACCTATAAGCCGAGCGATTTTTTCAGTTTTTGACCCAAAATTTTGGGAGATTTTTCACGAAGAACGGGGTTCGGCTTGTAGCCAAGGGTTTTACATTTTAAAAATATACAGTTGCTGAATAACTTTACCCCCCCGGCTGGTAGACAAGTTAGCAATGAAGCAGAAGTAATAAAACACAAGAAAAATAACTTCTGAATATTGGTTATTCACTTTTACGGAATTGATGGCTCCTAAAGGAGCCGTTTGACGGATATGTGCAATGGCTTTCAACCCCAATAGTTTACTCGCCATCCGTTTCGTTTTCGCTGTCTGTCTCGAACTCGTTCTCGTCTGTGTCTTCATCGTCTACTTCTGGGGTTTCCTCAGAGTACACCACATCGTCCTCTGTTCCGTCCAAGGCATTGGAAATACCGCAGGTCTTGAAGGATTTGATGACCATCTCTTGGGGTATCTCTGCCCATGCTTCCTTGATCCACCTGAGGACAAGATTTCTGCTTGGCGCC